>OY744508.1:6789857-6820350 GCA_963556185.1 Pseudopediastrum boryanum | reverse complement strand
ACACATCTGGGGGCCCCTGGTTCTCTGTAAGGGACTCAAAACTTCTGTTCCTTCCGTGTCCCTCTTGTATGTTTGCCAGAAACCACAGAACCCCTTGATTTGCAGCTAAAACGGGAGTGAAGACCACTTTAAAAGCATACATGACAAGATGCTCCATTTACCAAGAGTTCAAACTGTTGGAGCTGAGCATTTTTGGTTTGTTCTCTGTCTTTAGCAACAGGGTTGCGAGAGCACAGCGTGTTAGAGCCCACACCAATCCGGGGCTGGGATATTGTGCAAGGCTTATATGACAAACACTTCTCTCTACCCAAGAGATTGCTTTTGAAGTGTGCTTTGGCTCCCTATGTTCTTGCAACAGGGTTGCGAGAGCACAGCGTGTTAGAGCCCACAAACCCCTATTCCGCAGCTAAGGCTGGCGCTGAAATGATGTGCAAGGCTTACATGACAAGCTACAAGCTGCCAGTAATTACAACACGGGGGAACAATGTTTACGGCCCACATCAGTTTCCTGAGAAGCTCATACCGAAGTTCACACTGCTGGCGGCCAGGGGGGCGGACCTGCCCGGTAAGTCTGGGGGGGATGCCGGTGGCAAGGGTGGCATTGGGGGCAGACTTGCCAATGAGTTAAGGGGCAAGGGGGGAAGTGGGGGGGGGGGGCATTGTGGATGAGACATGAAGTATTTGAGGATCCCATACTGTAGGTGGCTAGGGGGGGTGGACCTGCCGGGTAGGTTACTTTTCTACGTTGGGGGTCGGTGGGGGTGGAGAAAATGTTAAGTAGGTGAGTCTCCCATACTGTGGGTGGCCAGGGGGGCGGACCTGCCCTGAAGTTAGGGGGCAAGGGGGCAGGAGAAGGGGGGGTAGTGTGGAGGAGATGTGAAGTACTTGAGTACCTTCTACTTAGGGTGGCCAAGGGGGGGTGGAGCTGCCAGGTAAGCCACTCTTCTATGTTGGAGGTGGGGCGGGGGTGCAGGTAATCTTACGTAATTGAGCATCTCATACTGTGGGTGGCCAGGGGGGGTGGAGCTGCCGGGTAAGTTACTTTTCTATGTCGGGGGTCGGTGGGGGTGGAGGTAATCTTAATTAATTTAGGGCCTCATACTGTGGATCGCAAGGGGGGCGGACCTGCTGAGTACGTTGAAGGGGGGGGTGGCAGTGTGGAGGAGATATTGACTACCTGAGGATGACATATTGAAGTTCACACTGCTGGTGGCCAGGGGAGCAGACCTGCCGAGTAAGGAGGGAATGTGCTGGTGGGGCGGTTAGCGGAGGGGGAGAGGGGGGAGGTGAGAGTGCAGAGAAGTCGACGTCAGTAGGGTCCATTCTTTTTGGATCCATCCGATGGTGTGTTTGGTCGTCTCGACCTAGCAGCACTTTTGCGGTTGCTGCACCTTAATTTATTTAGGGTGGAGCTCCTGGTCCTTTGCAGCCCAAGACGTAAATGCGTATCAGACCATTAACTAAATGCCCCCCCCCCTCCGCTGTTTACACATGGAGATGGTTTGGCACTGCGCGGCTCCTTTCTGTCTAAGATGCAGCACCCTGGTCAGACTTGTAAAACAATGTTCCTAAACCCCTAGCTAAAAGCCTGGCTTTGTCAACCCTACCTTCAAATTGTGAAGATGACGTAGCATTGCGCAGTTCTTTACGTAGGCAACACTGCCCCTGAAACTCCAAATGGGCACTGCTAAACCCTGCCTAAGATGCCTGGGGCACCTCCCTCCTGCCCTGCAGTTCATGGAGATGGTTTGGCAGTGCGGAGCTACCTCTATGTAGAAGGGTGTAATCCTATGTTATTGTTGCAATTCTCAACATGCCATGGCAAAGAGTGCGGTAGGCCACCCTTCTGCGCTCTGCTTGTAGTTCTATATAAGATTCTTGTACCTTGCTATTGTTGTAACAGTTTGAGGTGGGGGGCCTATGGCATGTTTGGCTATGGCATATCACGAAAGGCAAAATAGTGGTGATTACGTTTTCTCACCAAACAGTGGTCTCTACAACTTCTTGATACCGGTAACCCAATCCTAGGCATGAAGTCAGACAATGCCCGAGTTCCTAAGCGTCTGCTGCTAAACCCTGCCTAAGATGCCTTGCCCCCCTTCCCCTCCCCTGCAGTTCATGGCGATGGTTTGGCAACCCGCAGCTACCTCTATGTGGAAGATGTTGCTGCTGCCTTTGATATCATCCTACATAAGGGGGTCATCGGCGAGGTGTATAACATTGGGACAGATAAGGAGCGGACAGTGCAAGAGGTGAGGCTTAAGGGGAGGAAAAAGGTAAGGGCTCCCGTGTAATCTTTACACCGAGGAACCCTTCCCACAATCGCACGCTGGAGAGCAATACACGGTCTACCTGCGTATCTCTCTCTCTCTCGTAAGGGAAGGATGCTTCAGAGGGGAAATTGCAGCCAATTGTGTCCAGCATGGGGTAGAGCATGTGGTGATCATAGAAGCATGCTGCTGCTTCTGCTACTGCCAGTGCTGGTTTTCCTGCATATCTGCCCTTTGCCTCGTGCCTGCCTGCTCATGAATCGGCATTTCCCAGCGGTTTTGCTGCTGCAGCTGATGGAGCTGCTGCTGTTGTTGCATTATGTAAATGGCCGGGGACGTCGCCAAGATGTTCAACCTCACAAACACCATGCAGTCACGGATCAACAAACACAAGAAGGCCATTAGTTAATATATCCTTGAGTGGTTGGTCTCCTAGTACTGGGTGCTGCTCCCATGTCCTCTTTATGACTCCTGATGATTAAGCAATCCTGCTGGCAAGCAAGGAAGTAATATGCTGCTTTTGTTGCATCATGTAGGGCCTCGGACACCTTGAGATATTCCACCTGACAAACTCGTTGCCTGTACAGATGAAAAGACACAAGAAGGCCTCAAGTTTATCTTTTCAGTGGTTGTTCTCTCAGTACTGTGTGCTGCTCTCCTGTCCTTCCCACTGCTCCTGGTTTGGTTGCAAGCATTCCTGCCGCTGATCTAGCTGCTGCTGCTGCTGTTGTTGCATTGTGTAGGTGGCCCGGGACATTGCCAAGATGTTTAACCTGACAGACACGAAGATCACCCATGTGAGGGATCGTGCCTTCAATGATCGGCGCTATTACATTGGCAGTGACAAGCTGCAAGCCCTGGGCTGGGTGGAGCTGACGGGCTGGGAGGAGGGGATGAGAAAGACAGTGGACTGGTAAGAGGTGCTCTTTTTGTCTGGTTGTGGGGTGGAGAGAGGTTGGGACGGAGGGTAGCAGAGGGAGGGGGGCATGGGTGAATGGCAGTGGAAGGCATTGTGACAGGTCAGACTTAAATGCAGGAGGATTAGGAAGGAACTGCAGGCATGGGGGTGGGGGGGGGGGGCAAGGGACTGGAAAAGGGGAGAGAGGAGCTGCAGGCCGGGTGTAGCTGACGGGCTGGGAGGAGGGGCTTAGGGAAGACAGTGGACTGGTAAGTCACAGGAGGGGACAGCCTGACTGATAGCTCGATTCTGAAAGGCCCTATACGGTAATTGGAGTATGGGGCCAAGATATCTGGGTGGAGTTGATTAGCTGGTGGAGGAGGGACTGAGAAAGACAGTGGACTGGTGAGTCGCATAGGGTTGGTGAAGAGTGGATGGGGCTTTGAAATTGGTTGTAAAATCGGGAGGATCGGGAGGTGCAGATTTGCAGAGCGCAGCGGTACCTTGGAATTACAGGAAATTGTTGTTGTAGCTGCATATGCCCTGCTGTCTGCCTATGAGTGAGGTAAGAGTTACGCACGCACGGAAGCTTCAAAGCATGGAAATTTACACGCAACCAGCCACACTACCGGTTTCAATCTTTCCGGCCTTCATCAGGTGCAAAGACTGCTTTTGTTGTAGAATGGGTCCTGGCAACAGTTATAATGGTAGGCCCTGGAGGCCCTGGGCTGAGTGGAAGTGACGGGGTGAGAGGAGGGACCTGAGGAAGACAGTGGACTGCTAAGGCAAGGAGGGGAATCCAATGAATCAATCAACTAATCAATCAATCAATCAATCAATCAATCAATCAAAACGCAAAACCAGCTATGCCAAAAGGGATTACAGTGATCTGTTTACTTTATCATAAGAGAGGGGTGCTTTACAAAAGGCTACTGGCATATATTTTCTTGCGAGCACAACAGATCAGGCCTTCTGAAGGCCCACTACTAACCTGAGGGTGATAGGTAGCAGGTTGAAGGGTTGACAGCTATGGCTGAAGTTTGCATTGGTGCGTCTGCCTGATTTTCAGAGAGAGGGAGGGGTGTAGACAATAGGATAGTGGACTGCTGCAGGCTCTGGATTTGTGGGAGCTGACTGGGTGAGGGTGGTGGGGCTCAGGATGACTGGTGAGCAAAACATGAACAAACAGAATTTGAATGTGTGGCTGCACCAAGGCAGCTAGGTCGAAACCCTGGTGAGTCAAGCAGGGTTTAGGGTATCAGGGGCAGGGTGGTTTAGGTACCAGGGAATAGGGTGGTTATAAGGTCACGGGAGGATGCAGGAGAGGGGGAATGCAGGGGGGGGGGGCGGAGGGAATGTGATAGGATTTGCCTGGTGATAGGGATAGGGAGCGGAGGGAGATCGTAAACTGGTAAGTCAAGCAGGGTTTAGGGTATCAGGGTTTAGGGTGGTTTTGAGGCGAATCAGGGGGTATGCAGGGTGAAGGGACGGGGGTGTTGATTAAGAATTTGGCTTATATGGGCAGACAAAATGTGGCCACCCCTACAGATTGGGGGCATGGAGACCGGGGCAGGAAAAGCTGTGTCGCAACTGTTTTTTGTGTGTCAGGGAGCTACGAACACGCAGTGTATGGAGTACTGGCAGGGTTAGGGTTTGAGGCGTTTAAACAGGGCGCACATACCGTATGTTTTAAAAGAAACCCGTGAAGCCCTGGGGGCTGCACCTCAATGATGCGGTGCATCTCTCTATCTCAAACATAATAAGCATGGAAGGGGATGGTAACAGCCAGGCATACCTCATACGAGTGGAAGTGGTTTCAGAGTTAGCAATGAAGGATAGTTCTGAAGTTCAATCTACGGTGTATTTGTCTCACCCTCTCTAGAATTTGCAGCCCTCTGGCTCTCTATCTCTCAAACTTACTCACCCCACCCCACTAAGAAACTGGTTGGAGTCATGCTTGGATGCTGCACGGCCCAGAGGGCTGTGCAGTGGTCTCTCTTAACAAACATAATGAACAACTCACCTAGGGACAGCAACAAGTACATTCCAGATTGCACGGCATCAGTTGCCAAGCTCGCATCTTGTGCTGGTGCTGCTGAGGCTTTAGGTGTGTGCAAAAGTAACCTGCCAGAATGTTCAAAAGTAACAGATGTTTTGCTTTGCAACCAGGGCTCCAGCTGCTTGTATGCATGCCCCTTTGGCTTCGCATACTCCTCATATATATGAGGTAACTTGGGGCTGTCTCCCCTTGGCTTACAATGGTGGGTCATGTGCCTACTGCTGCATGCTTGATTTCAGGGTTTCACTTTCTGCTGCTCCTGATATAAGTGCATTGTATCAAGGAGGGCCCACTGGTTGCTGGCTGTGGTATGAATGGGCATTTGAATGCATGTTGGGCTACTGGGGTGGCTGGTTTGATTGGCAAAGCTTTGTGCATGTGGTTGCCAAGCTCGCCTCTTGTGCTGGTGCTGCTGAGGCTGCATGGCAGGATCTCTGACCTCTTGCTGCTTGCTGCTGTGGCTGCTTTGCTGGTGCAAGTTACCTTAAAACGCGGTGCCATGAGTACTGCCTTCAAACAATGCACTTCATATGCTCAGTTATTTCTTCAACACAACCATTACGCCCTGCTTTGTCCGCAACGCCCTCTTCCTGCTGCTTCCTGATTACTGTTGTTGTGGCTGCTTTGCTTGGTTCAGGTACCTTGCCACAAGGTGTGATGAGTACTGGCAAGGTGATCTTGAGAGCGCCCTGCGGCCCCACCCTGTGCTACTAGGAACCAGCTTACTGGCAAACAACCCTTTCCAATAGTACCTGGGGATTGAGCGCAAGATTGTTGGCAAGGTTTCTGGCCTGCATTTGCACAGCAGCAGCAGCAGCAGCAATGCCAGCAGCAGGTAGTAGTAGCAGCAGCAAGAAGAGTGGGAGAGAAGCAGCAGCAGCAGCAATTGGGGCAGCACCGCTCCGGGGAGAGGAGGGGGAGCAGCAGGGGGAGCAGCAGCAACGCTAGCAGGAGGAGCAGCAGCAACAAGAGTAGGAAAAAAGCAGCACCAGCAGCAACATGAGTACGATGGCCAAAGGAGAGGAGGAGGAGCAGGGGGTGAAGCAGCAGCAACACCACCACCAGCAGCAGCAGCACGGCCAAAAGATATGAGGAGGAACAGAGGTGCAGCAGCAGCAAGAGTGGGAGAGAAGCAGCAGCAACAGCAGCAATCGGAGCAGCATGGGTGAGGGAAAGATGGAGGAGCAGCAGGGGGAGCAGCAGGGGGAGCAGCAGCAATGCTAGCAGGAGGAGCAGCAGCAGCAAGAAGAGTAGGAGAAAAGCAGCATAAAATCGAAGGGAGGGGTATGTATATGGCTTCTTAGCGGCACACCTCCCATGCTTGGTGCCTGCAATGCAGCTGATTGGAAGTCAGTACTCCAAGTTTTATGTCCCAACCCTTGTCAGCATTGTTTATGCGCCGTGATGTCTGTAAAGTAAAGCTTAGGAATTCCCACCTGTGGTTTAAGATTACCAGATTACCAATTGGCCCCATCACTGTGGGGCGCCCAAGAGGAGGTTTACAGTAAGAATATCTCTTGTACAAATATGGGCGCTTTTGTTTAATTGTACATGCACGTTCATGTTCTGGGTTCATGGCAAGTCTTGGGCCCTTGTGCTGAGTTTGTGGTTTTTGGCCTAGCTAGGAGCCTTCATCGGCTCCAAAGAATGCCCTCTTGGGCTACTTGGTGATCTGGGTATTCTGCATGGAGGCAAGTAAATAAAGGCATGGCATTCAGCATGAAGGCAATGGAATACACTGTCCTGCCTCTGATGCTGGGATGTATATGAGCACATTAGATCTGATATGGTGGGGCCAATGCCCTCTTGCAAGAAAATGTGGTTATTTCCTGGCGCATCCGCACACCTTTGCACTGCCGTTTGCATTCTTTGCTTTTTAGTCGCACAGCATGTCACTCAATTGGCCGGTGGCCTCGCTAGTCTGTATATACATGCACAGTGTATTGTTGGCATCGATGCTATTCAGTGTACGCATCTCCTTGTCATTTTACAGCACTAGCGCTTGTTCCTGGCAGCACACTGCACACATGCCGCATGTCTACCTCGCTAGCCGTGCTGCTTCACCGCACAGGTAACCACCCTAGCAGCTAGGAACCTTAGCATGCAGGAATTGGTATGTTTACTTTACTTGTACATGTGGCTGTGCCATATGGAGGTCGGCAGAACGCCTGCATAAACAGCTCTCACACCGGCCGAGGTACATCTTAGTTGCTCAGGTCGCTCAGGTATGCTGATTTCTGGGCACTGTCAGCCACTGGCTGTGTCCCTCTCTCGGCCTTGGTCAAGTATGTGGCCGTGTGTGTTCGTGTCTGTTGGTACTGCCATCAGTACCACCGGACTGATGGCAGTACCAACAGACACGAACACACACGGCCACATACTTGACCAAGGCCGAGAGAGGGACACAGCCAGTGGCTGACAGGGCCCAGAAATCAGCATACCTGAGCGAGGACAACGCGGCCACGGGGGGAACCACAGCTGCCAGAAACAAATCTCTAGCCGCAACAATTGTGGGGTGTTCACACATGAACAAACAATGCGCCTCATCATCAACTACTGTGGAGCTACACCGCAAACATGTGCGTTGAGAATGCGGAAGGAGGGGCGGAAGCCAACGCCCAGTATGGATACGCAAATGATGGCAACCAAGACGAAAACGCAAGAAACGTACCAACACACCATGAGACAGTCGACATGAGTAAAAAGAAGGGACAACGCCCAAAACATGTGTACCAACAACCCTGAAATACAGACCAGTACGGGACCCAGGACCATTGACAACCTGGGACAGACGCTGAATGTGCTCAGTGTACCGAGTATGCAATGCCTCATCAATGCCATCAATATCCAAAGGCAGGCAAGCTCGCAAGGTGCGAGTAAGACCACCTTCACGGGGCAAAAGGATCCGTAGCACCTGAAAAAGAGCCCCCACAAAGTTATGGGCACGGGAGCGAGTGGAGAGAGCATCATCAATGTTCTGTTGCAGAGCACTTCGATACACTGAAGCAGCATCCAACTCAACAAGGCAGTTATAAAAACGAACAGCACGCCGAACATAGCAATGCACAAGAGGTTCAGATCCAAGCTCATGTAACAAAGGCAAAAGAGGCACAGACTGAGGGAGCTGCAACCACTGACGGACCAGACGGCACCGCTTAACCTCCAAAGGATCTGTAAGGCTATAGAATTTAGCTAGGGTCCAACCAGACGACCACAAACCCGGAATAGATAGAAGGCCCCAGAGTTCACACCCATACAAACCAGCTGGCTCCATAACAGTGTGCAACAATTTCAAGAAGGCTGGGAGTGCACAGGGAAAGTCTGGTGCCGCACGCATCTGAGCAGTAGCAGCATGAAAAGAAGAGGAAAAACAGGAGGCCCTGTGAGCTGCCATAGTGCCCGCAGAGGCTGCTGTGTCATAAATTAGGCCAAGATAGCGTGTCCCCTCAGTAGGTGAAGCTGATGCAAGGGGCGCGGAACCAAGACTCAAAGAACATTCACCAACTGGAGCTCCCGCCTGCAAACCCAAAACGAGTCCGATACACTTAGGCACTGACAGCTTAAGATTGCGAGCAGCGAGCACGACATTAGTATGGGTCAGCAAAGCCTGCAAGTCGGGGAGGTACTCTGCCATGAGAGCAGCATCATCAGCATAATGATAGTCCGGATGGCACCCAGGAAGACCAGGGAAGCATGGCCCCTTATCAAGTGCACTTAATGCTCCACTTAGTGGCTGGACATACAAATTGTATAACATGGGGCTCAGGGGGCATCCTTGCTTGACCCCAATACCAACATGGAAAGGCTCTGCAACAACTCCATTGGTAACCACCTGATAGCGCAAACCCTGGTACATGCCTGCAATCCCTCGCACAAGATGTTCGGGAAACTCCAACTGGAGGAGAGTTTCCACCAATTTGCCATGATCAGTAGTATCATATGCGGCCGAGACATCCAAGAATACCACATACATGAGACGATTGGTAGTGAGCGCATGATGAGCCAAATGCTGCACAACAAACATATTATGAAGGGTACTCCGATCAGGCAAGAACCCTGCTTGCCGGGGGAACATGTCACCATGCTGGTGACTGTACTGAGTGTGGGCCACATACACCCCAGAACCCAAGCAATTTGCATATAACTTGTGGAGTAGTGAGGACACCACTATAGGGCGGTAGTTAACCTCCTGAGAATGGTCCCCACGCTTATATATAGGATTCAACAAGGCAAGACTCATCTCAGCGGGCTCCTTGCCAGCTAAGTGCACAGCTCGTAGAATGGATTGTATCAAATATCGAACAGGGTAGGCAGCCAGAGCAGGCACTGGGAGGCCTGTTTTACCAGGAGAGGCCCGGCGTTTAAGTCGCTTGAAGGCACTTTGAAGTTCATCATCCCCAAACAAGTCATCTAAGTCTTCTGTTGTAGGAGGTGCCAAGGATGGCAAGGGGGGCCTCACAGGCGGCCCATTGAAGACGCTGGAAAAGTGCTGGGCAAATTCATCAGCTGTAGGCACAACAGGGCTGGATTGGGCAATGCCACGGCGTAGGGCCTTCCAGAAGTATGTGGGCTGAGACCGACACAGCTGCTCAAACCTGGAGTATTGCTGTCCTGCATGCTGACGCTTCTTGCGCTGATAGAGACTGCGAAGCTGCTTGGTCTGCTCAGCTGTGACAGCCACACCACGAAGGGCCCGCACGGCGGCCTTGCACTCATCATCAAACCATGGCTGATGGACCTTTTTACGCCGACAAGAGCTAGACACCGCACGAATTTTCATCCCAACCACCTTGGCTGCCTGGAAAAGGGCCTGCCCAAGCAACTGGACAGACTGATCCAGTGTCTCAGAAGATAGAGTAGCTGTTTGGGCATCTGCAAGCAGAGCAATCACTGCTGGGTCTGTCTCAAGTGCAGAATAAAAGTCCATACGCTTTGCCTCATCCCACACTAATCGCACCATGGGTTCTGTTTGCCCAAAAGCAGAAGGAGACCCCACACTCTCCAAAGATGACATAGCAAGCCCCATAGACATGGGCAGGTGGTCACTACCATGGACATGACTAAGTACAACAGGGTTCAGAACCCTAGGCAGCAGACCGGCTGATACCAAACAATGATCTGGGCGGGTCTGTGCTCCACGAGCAGTAAAAGACGGTACAATCGGCACAGCCACACCCCCACCAGCGCCCCGTCCTGTACAGAGGAGGGTACCAGTGGTCAAACATAAGTTTATCAAACATTGCCCAGAGCTATTCATCGCATGAGAGTCAGGACCACGGCGGCATGCCAGTCCAATCGGTCGACCAGAAGGATCTAAACCCCTATCATCCAAATCCCCAACATGTGCATTGAAGTCACCTATGCAGAGCACATGTGCTCCAGATGCCTGAAAGGCACCTATTTCAGACAATAATGTGTCATACACCTCGTGCATTGCTGTGCTGTTCTGCGGAACATACACCGTACCGAGAATGAGCCTACCAACAGCGGTGGAGAATTGGAGCCAGATCACATATGGAGATAACTTTCGTAACTTAACCTGATACCGGACATGAATGTCGTTCTGAACGTATACGGCCAAACCATGGCCAGCCGTCCCTTGTGAAGAAGGACCACAACACACATATGGACGATGTGACTGTGATAGAAACCCATGCAGGGGATCAGCAAGAATGGATCTGGTCTCCTGCAATGCAACCACCGAATGCTGCCGAAACAAATGATGCCAATGCAAAAAAGCCTGGATCTTGGTGGGTGACATACCATTGACATTATACGATAGCAATGTCAGGGAAGTCACTGTGGGCTGCCCACCCCTTCAAGCCAGCTTTGACTTCGGCGCAGCGGCCTGAGGAGGGACAGCTCCAGGGGGAGGAGGGGGGAAGGGGCCGTTGCTACCAGAAGCTCCTGCTGCTGTGGGTGCTGCTGGTCCAGCTCCTGCTGTACCTGCTGCTGCTGCTGCTGTTGCTGCTGATGGCCCTGCAGCTGCTGATGATCCTGGTACTGCTGCTGGGCTTACTCCTTCCCGTGCAGGGGAGGGATTGCGTACCCGAGTGGGGCCTGTAGGTCTTGGGCCTGCTGCTGTGGGTGCTGCTGCTGCGCCAGGGGCTGTTGCTGCTGGGTTGGCCCTTGGGCGAGGGGGCACACACTGGGCTGGGTTCCACTGCGTGGCCGGTCGTACACCAGCCTGCACCCGCACGAAGATCTCGCTTCCATGCCACCGTGGGAAAGCGCCTGCTGTCTTGAGCTCCAGGAAACGTGGCTTCAGAGTGGACCGTTCATCCTGTTGCTGCTTGGTAAGGGCTTGGTCGAGACCCCACCCGCTCAGCTGTTTGAAGGCGTACCAGCGCTGGAGCGCCGTGAGGGTGAAGGTCCTGCTGATTAGCTTGACGAACCATACCGAACCTGCCTTGAAGGCTTCCGCAACAGCATAGTCAGGCAGGCCAGCTGCTGCACGCAACTTAGCGGAGACCTCCGTGCTAGTGGTTTGGGCACCCCGAGTGAAGACAATCACCTTGCAGTCATTGGCAGCCCGCATAAGCCGCTCCACTCGGTCAGACTCGGGGACGGGTGCAGCAGATGGAGCAGGCACAGGGCGTTGACGCCGAGCTTCCGTCACTTTGGCATCAAGTTCTGCCTTCTCCTTTTGCAGCTGCGTAATGACCTCCTTGGCAACGACAAGTTCCGCTTTCGCACGTTCAAGTTGCTCGGTGAATGACTCGGTGAGCACACGCACCTGCTCCTGCAGGGTTTCCATCTGCGCCTTAAGGGTCGCATTGCTAATGAGGAGGTCGTCATAAGCATCTTTGCTAATACTAGCAGCCTGCTGGGAGCCCCCACTACTGCTGGTTGGCTTCTGCCGTTTTGACATGGCTAGCGTGGACCAACTAACGCGACTTCATAATCTACTCATACTAACATCTACGATACGTCAGTTGTCTCACCTCAATAGAATTTGACACAGTGGGACCAATTAGAACTGGTCTTTGATCAGCAGCTTCGTTGCAGCAACCTGGATGCAATCTTACACCACACTGATCCTGGATGCAATCTTACACCACACTGATCAAGTGGACCGACTTCCTAGCCACCTCGCCTAGTCCTATTAACTTCCTTTTACACTGATCAGTGCACAGGATTGAGTTAACTGGGCTTTCAGTAGAGCATTGTTGAGCTGAGAGATAAAGTACAGGGCAACTAAATGTAAAAGGTCCACTGAGGCGAGCTGGCTAGAGCTCCTTCACATGGCAGTCTGCTTTTCATATCCGACAACTCACTGATTTCTATTTCTTGTGCAAATAACTGTACGGCCGGAGTTCTGCAATGTAGGGAGAAGAGTGAAAGAGGAAGAACTGACGATTTCTTCCATACCCCATCGAACTCTAGCACTTCCTAGCCGTTGTACTGCGCCTGACCGGTACTGCTCACACCAGGTGACCCGCCTCTTAACCTCTGCAGTCAGAAGCCTGCTGCGGCTGCAGCTCTCGGTTGGGTGCAGTTAAGCGGATGACCAAGTCTGCCAGATGATAAGCCGCATGCATTTTCCTTTGCTCCGGCCGCCCCTGTATCCTACAATGCTCAGATGCGCCGCGAGACCCTTGCAGCCGGCTTGGTTGCTGCGCTTACTGGCACAGGGCTGATTGTCTACCTCCGTAAGCTGTATCAGCATAGTGTAAGCAAAATGGAAAAACCAGCCAAGCGTGCACGTGTCGAAGAGCCTGTGCATGTGCTCTCGTACGTCTGGAAGCCTGATAATGTCTTCGCAGCCATCCAGGCCAGCAGCATCCCAGCGGAGAGGCTTTATGACCTGCAGCATACGTACGCCCTGTTGGACCAGCGGCCTATCTCCCGTGGCCACTGCCTCGTTATAACCAAGCACCCGGTCTCGACCTTGTGCCAAGGCTTGCCTGCAGCTGCCCTCGCTGACACTTTATCAGACGTTCAAACCATGGCTCAAGCAGTCCAGCGTGCTACTGATTGCTCTGGTGTCATGATCCGACAGAATAACGGCCCAGCAGGTGGTCAGACGGTCCCTCAGCTCCACTTCCACATCATCCCAGCCTACAGCAGCACCCCTCTGTCGGACACCACCACCCCTGACAGCAGCCGCCCGCTCCTAGAAACAGATCAAGCAGGCGCTCTATCTGCAGCCATCCAAAACGCGCTACCAAAACCCTACTCCCAAGCAGACTGTCATGCATGGGTCCCATCAGCAGACGCCATGGAGGAGCTTGGCATGAGCTTGCTAAACCTCTGTGTCCCAGGCACAGTCATCTGCCTCAACGGTCACTTGGGCACAGGCAAAACCTCCATTGCCCGAGGAGCTGTCCGAGCTTTTTGTCAGGATCCGAACATGTTTGTCCCCTCTCCAACCTTCCTCTTAAACCTTTCATACACACAAGACACCGGCCATGAACCCCGGCCAGACCCCTCAGCCACCAGCAGCAGCGGATTAACGCACCAGCACGCTAAGAGCATACACCATATGGACCCATACCGGCTGGGCAAAGCAGACAAGATGGCGGGGCTCATAGACTTCACCTCAGCATTCCAGGAGGACATCTGTGTCATAGAGTGGCCGGATCGTATGCCAGCCAGCGTAATGGCACTGCCTCGGAACAGAACCCTAGTCGTTAATATCAGCGGCACAGGCGCCCAGGCGGCTGGGAGGCTGGTGCACATCAGTCTGGTGGACTCACAGGAAGCAGCAGCAGCAGCAGTAGCAGCGGAGGCAGCAGCGGCAGGGAGGAAGGCAGGGATGGGAGGAGGAAAGGGGGGCAAAGGGAAAGCAGCAGCAGGACCTGGGACAGGTACAGCTGGTGATGGGATAGCTGCACAGGGGTCAACAGTAGCAGCAGCAGCAGTAGATGATGTAGCAGGTGCACGTGTAGGTGGTGCCAGCAGCCAGTCAGCTGCAGACACCAATGGACCATCAGCAGAAGCAGCAGCAGGCTATAGTGCATTTGTAGGAGGACCGTCTGTACAATCACCATCATCGGAAACAGCAGCAACAGCAGCTGCAGCAGCTGATGCTTTGGTGCATGAGGTCCTGAGCCAGTGGCGTGTGTCAGGTCTGCCTAAGCCCCAGGTAGCATGGAAGGCTGTGGGGGAGGGAGAAGGTGGGAATGGTGGTGGTGCTGCTCTTGGTCCTGGCTCCTCCCTGCAGCTCCCTGCTGGTCCCCCTGAGTCCTATGTGGTGCTGGGGGTGGAGAGCAGCTGTGATGATACGGCGGCAGCAGTGGTGCGGGGGGATGGGACAGTGCTGGCACATAAGATTGCTTCACAGGTGAGAAGGGGGGGAGGGGGGAGGGGGGAGGGGGAGGGGAGACAGAGGACAGGGTAGGGGGCGGGGGAGGAGGGGGAGAAGAGGAGGGGAAGGAGAGGGGAATTGTTGTGTGAAGCAGCTGGGGAGTTATGAGGGCAAAAGGGAGGCAAGTGAGGAGCCGTTATTGCATTAGGATGGCGGTGCGAGGTTGCATGCAAGGTAGGACAGATGGGCGTGGGTGACTACACAAGTTTTAAGGGGCAACAGAAGAATTGCACAGTTGCAGTGCTGGTAAGCTGCAAGGGGCTTCAATTGACTGTTCATGGCCATTGGTGGGCTGAGGCACACACCGCCTGGTCATAGTGAAGCTGTTCATCAGAAACAGCGCATCAGGCATGTCGTATCAGCACTGTATAGACTGATGGAGGTGGTTGTAAAAGCATGATTATCTGTATGGGGGGTGGGGGGCAGTTGCAATTGCGAGCTGTGTACGGTTTTTTCAACCGCCATTACAGGAAGCCCTCGTGATGAATGTGCCAGTAGAGAAATAATAATGAACTATGAGAAGCCGTAGGCCCATGCTGATGCTCTTCACGACTCTCATAGTCACACTGGCTAAGCATTCTGTGCAGTTTTGTTGCAGTGCCTGGTCCCATCTCAGCATTCATGTTCTGAGATGGCCTCGCTAGCTTGCACAGGCCACTCCCTCCTTAAGTTATTGCACTCATGTCAAGCACTTTCGCGATTCTGACTGTTGCAGGGGATCCATTGCCTTATGCGGCAGATCTTAACTCACTAGCTATTGCATTCATCTCAAGCAAAGTTGCTATTGCATTCACCTCAAGGAAAAGTTGCTATCGTGACAGCTGCCAGGAATCCATTGCCTTCTGCCTCAGACCTTGTCTCAACAACCTTGCTGGCAAATAGTTTAGGACACATCACTACAGCCCATGCCTGCTGACTGGTTCTCCTGCTGTTGTGTTGCTGTTGCTTAATTTTGTCTCCCTCCTCCTGCAGACTGGTCTCCATGAGCAGTATGGTGGTGTGAAGCCTGATGTTGCCCGTGATGCTCACGCTGCTGCCATCACATCCACAGTGGCCAGCTGCATGGAGGAGGCGGGGGTCACACCAGCAGACCTCACAGCAGTGGCAGTCACCATTGGACCAGGACTGTCTCTGTGCCTGCAGGTCAGACTGGGGGGGGGGGGCTTGGCTGGTGGGGTGAAGGGGGGTGGAGCAGCGGGAGGTGGTGTGTTTGTGGGGGTGGGGGGATGCTGGGATGAGGAAGATGGGCAAAAGGGGAAGCTATGGCATGTCATTGGGAATAGAGGTGTCAACTGGAGGTGAGTTGGGACCGTAGAGGGTTTGAGGTTGATACGGTTCCAAGGCTTGCACGAATCAGTGACAGTCCTGGTGTATACAGCAGTAGCAGCCGCCCTTGGTAAGGGCACTGTCTGGATGACGGCATTGCTCTCTCTTCGAGGCCTTGCCCTTCCCCCCCCCCCCCCCTGCCGTCCTCTCGCCCCCCCCTCCCCAAGGGCCCCCACCCACATGTGGGGATAATATTTAGAATGTGCTTGGAGATTGTAGCACAGTATGTATCAGAGAAAGCAGGCAAACATGCTGATAATGGGCTCTACCTTCATGCAAATTGTACTTTTTACAGCAATGGTAAGAGGCGCCAGCTGTTACCTTATGAAGTAATGAGAAACAGAGCCTGCAATGCATTATGGATCCCTGTGGCCGGACATGATTGCCAGGGCAACTTGCCAGACAACAAATGGACATCTTCAATATGTAAGCAATCAGGGCCAGTGTTTGCAAGAATAAGTCTGGTGGGTCTCTCAAGTCAGACGACGCTCTTTCTTTGCCACGCCATGCATTCATCAGCTCCTCCACACCCCTTTCTGCTATACACTCCTCTATAAATGTTGCACTTGTTGAAATATGTCTGCTGGTAGCAAGATTCACCCCCCCTTCCTCCCCCCCTTCATCCTGGTTGTTGTGTGTTGTGTGTCATCAGGTAGGTGTGCATCATGCCATGAGTCTAGCAGCAGCGGCAGGCAAGCCAGTGGTGGCAGTACATCACATGGAGGCACATGCTCTCATCACACGCATGCCTGGGGTGTGTAACCCACCCATGGAGTTCCCAGCACTCATACTGCTGGTGTCAGGGGGACATAACATGCTGGTGAGAGGCAGGGGGAGGGGATTGAGGAGAGAGGATAGGAGGGAGAAGGCAAAGGGTGGGAGGGAGGGGGGAGCGACCGGGGGGACGGCAGGAGGGGGTAGATGGACAGAGGTACAAGGAAAAGGAGGTTTGGAGAGGGGAGGTCAGTTCCCCTTTCAGGAGGGGAAGGAAAGGGGCAACAGGAGGCAGAGTGATGAAGCAGGGACAGAGGATATGGTCTAGGAAGCACATTAGGGGCAAAGAAAAGGAGGGGAAGAGGCTAGGATGGCAGAGTAAACCGAGCCCTGCTAAGCAGTGTGGAGTGATTCATTATTACATTTCATGATATGCCATAGCAATAAGTGCCATAGGCCCAAATGGGTGATTCAAATGGGTGGTATGCTGTATTGCAGTTTGAATGGGTATGTTTGCTGAGGCATAAATGCAGCTGTCTAGTTGTCATCACTGACCTGTGACAAGGGCAAAGGGAGGCATAGGCGAGGGGGAGGCATAAGTACCCTTTGTTCAGCGCAGCTTCAGGCAATCGAAAGCACACTGAACCTTCAATACTTCTACGACACGTGGCAAACAGACAGCCGACAAAGATGGCAAGTACAGACAAGGTTTTGAGCTTGGATGCACTTAATGTATGTTGTTTAAGTTTGTCAGAAGTAAGCGTTGAGTGTTGGCTCAAGCCATGGAGTGGAGAAGAAGCCAGATGGTCACTGCAGATGTTTTAGCTGAAGAGCCTGGTGTGAATGCTCCGACTATTGAATCCTGCTGCTGCTGTCTATATCGTATATATCTTCCAACCCCTTTTCTTCAATGAAATCTGCAGGTGAAGTGTGAGGGTGTGGGGCGTCATCGCATTTTGGGCACCACCATAGATGATTCAGTGGGAGAGGCCTTTGATAAGATTGCCAGATTGCTGGGCATATCATGTATACCTGGTAAGGACTGGGACCAGCAGGGGGAGGGGGGGCCACCCAGACCACCACCACACCAGCACAACCAGCATGTGGGGTTGAAACAAGGCCGTTAGAAAAGAGAGGGAGAAGAGTGTTGGGTGCACGAAAGGCAGGGTTTGATATTAGGGAGGAAAGAACCAATTCAGGCGCCCACACAAGCTGGAATATTGCAAGGGGGTGTGCAAAGCCGAGAAGGAGCTCTAAAGGAATGGGGGAGGGGGCTCCATTATACCAATGCGCCAGCTGTTGAAGGGGCACCTGGGCTAAACCCTTGCACACTCTTTTGTGGTGGGAAGAGGGCTGCTGTCTTGTTTGCACGGGAGTTGTGACCCAGTCGCTCCTTGGCTCTGGTAAGTTATTGGAAGTCCAGTGCGGACGTTGTGTTGATGCTAGCACTAAGCATATGGTTTTCAGTGAATGCAAGGTGGTTGGTGGGGCTGATGAATTGTTTTTACGCTAAAATACTGAGCAACTACTTATGAAGCAATGTTATTGGAGCTGTCTGACCTCCACCACCTTGTGTAGAGTTTTTGCAGTGTCATGTGATAGGGATGTGCTTCCCATGATTTTACCCTGCACGTGCTGCATTGGAGCTGCAGTTGAAAGTTTACGTTTTATGGGTGTTTTTGAGTCGGAATAAGTTTGTGGGGCACCTTTCCCATAAGTTGTTAGTCATGGGTAACAGCTTGAAGAGAACGGGGGGGAGGGGGGAGGGGGATGACCCTTCTCAATAAGCTTGAACGGCGGTTGGTCACGTCTGGTCAGGTATCGACAAGGTTCACAGTCTGTGCCGAATACTGCATAATCCCTTTATGCCTGGCTGGGTGCCTTCACTTCAAGTGGGATTTCAGTAGCCTGTCTGTGTGCATGGGCTGAGGCCCTGTGATCTGTTGGCCATTCCAAGACCTCTCCCATCGGTCGGGAAAGGTGGGTCTATCACTGGAGGTCTCCGCTACTGCTCCAAATGATAAGGCACTCCGCTATGTCATGCATCTGCACAGGTTAGTGCTGCTCTCACTGCTGGGCTGTCAACTGGTGCTGTGTACATGCCCTTGAAGTCATACATTTTCACTGCTTGATATTTTTTTAGGTCACCATTCCACAGACACGAAGGCTTTCACAGCAGCTGCTGCACCTTTTTGCTGCTGCTGCTTGTGTTGCAGGTGGTCCTGCCTTAGAGGCCCTGGCAAACTCTGCTGATGAAGCTGCCCGAAATGCCTACAAGGGTAAGATTGCTCTGCCGTTGCGTGTTGACAAGGACAGCTGCAACTTCTCCTTCAGTGGCATCAAGACCTCAGTGGCCATGCTGGTGGAGCAGGAGATGAAGAGACTGGAGGGGGATGAACAGGCACAAGCAAGGTGAGGGGGTAGGGGAGAGACTGGGACAGAAAGAGCTGCTACACTAAGAGATTGTGTCTTGGTTTTTGGTGTGGGGCTGTGGGAAGGCCCCTGGATTTCTAAAATGCGTGGAACATCCGCCTTTGTGAATTGCTGGCATTTACAGATTTAGATGGGTGGGTGTGTTGGTGGTGTCTAATAGGATTGCATCTTTCCTGGTTGTAGTATGCTGCAAGGTTGCTGGAGCAGGTTTATCTAAGGAACCCTTCACTGAGAGAGTATGGATGGGTTGTATTGGCATGAGAGTGTCATCCTCATCTCTTTTTAGTTTACCACAGCCTAGCAGTTGGATTGCTGGTGCACTGCAGAGCCAAGTCCCATGTGAATCCCTGTGTTACCTGCAGGTCTTTATAAGCTGGTCGCCCATATAGTTGCTGCCTTCTGTGTGCATGTAAGGGATGGCCCAAATCTGGTATATTATCCTCTGCGTGTAGGAAACAGGAACAAGCATGAGTGCTATTTTGGCAAGGTACCGAGCTGCCACCACCATAGAGCTGTATGAGCACCCCAGGGCCGCTGCTGCACACTCGGTGTGTTTACACATGCTGCAAGTAAGTAGTGACTTTGTGTCATTGTTGCTCCAGAGCCAGAGCAGGCATTGCTGCCCAGTTTCAAGAAGTGTGCATCCGTTTCCTGACAGAGCGCTCCCGTCGTGCCCTCCAGCGCTGCCAAGCAGATGCCCAGCAGCTGGGTGAAGCCGGCATCACCTGCCTGGTAGTAGCAGGAGGTGTGGCAGCAAACCAAGGTGTCAGATCTGGACTGGACGAGGTGGCAGGGGAGTTTGGGATCCCCTGCATCTACCCGCCCATCAAGTACTGTACGGACAATGGGTTGATGGTGGCGTGGACTGGGTTGGAGAGGTTGAAGTTGGGGTTGTACCGGCCGCCACCGCCAGTATTGGATGTTGAGAGGAGTGTGGAGGTGTTGCCTAGGTGGCCACTTGGGCCTGTGGATGTGAGGGGGATGGCCAAGAGGACAAAAGCACACGTAAAGCTGCTGCATTGATGCACTCATGGACAGGAGCATTCAGCTTGGGTGCTAGCTATTGGGAGTTCTGTTCGTTGTTTGAATACTGCAACCAAGCGCAAAGCGTAAGTGGCCGGATAAACAATTTTGTGGCATGTACTCGATGCGCGAGAAAACGAGAAGCTGATGATGTCGACATGATCGCAAGGCAAGTGCTGCACTAGGTATGCTACGGATGTGCGGCAGTAGGTAAAGGCAGCACACACAAAGGTAACCAATGGTCCGTTGACAGGGAGCTCGTGGTACATATGTTACATGCCAATTGGGAAGATATGAGAGAAGGCAAGCCAGAAGCCAGGACAAAGGGGGACCTCCAAAGAGAAGCTGAGCTGTCACACCGGGAAAGGTGCCCACACTTAGTGAAGAATGGCAGCTTTACACCACACAGATCATGGCATTGCCAACACCACACACAATTTGAAAGTTACAAGAGAAAACAATACCACAATACCTCCAGCATGCTGCAGCAGTTGCCATTGCACAATTTGAGACCCAACTTCAGACGCTCTGTAATCCATTCAGTGAGGTTGGAAATCATGTCACCAGACCTGGTGTGGTTGAAGCTGTCTGCTAGACACTCTATAATAGCACCAGCTGCTGATGTACAGACCTCTGGCTGATGCTATGGGAGCTTTCAGTCCTTCAGCAGATAGATGCTCCGTGGAATTAGCAAAAATAGCCAAAGTAATGCCTGGGCTTGACACTGCATGCCTGCCCAGTACCACACGCATGCCGATGGGTTTGCCAATGTAGGATTCACACACGCAAGTAGACAGACCTTGCCCATGTGTTGTGGGGCGACACTGCTGCTCTATTGGTGGTGCCGCCTCCCTAATTCCCAACAGAAGGCCTTGTCCACATGGCTCCTTGCAATGGCATTGCCCCTCCTGCTGCTGCTAAAGCTGCTTTTGCCACCCAGCGGCTATTGTGGCTCCTGCTCCCGCTGCATCTTCGCTAGCTTCCACTCAGGTAAGGGGGGCTTCTCCCCAAACTTCTCCTCATACTCTGCTGATTGCTTGAGCTGCTGCATGTCTAACTGCAAAGCAACAGGAACCAAGGAGGAACAAGGAGCAAGGGGTTCATAACCGGCATCAACAATAAATCCATAAGTGGCATCGGACGCTTGAGGCCCTGTACGAGGGACCTGAATGGATGGACTGGGGAGAGAACACTTTTTGTCCTGCTGCTGCAGGCTGTGGCATCTGCACACATTTCTGAAATCCTCCAGCCCATGGCAGCAACAAAACATCGCAGCTGGTGACGGCAATTGAGTCAAAATGGCCCAGGGGCATACTTGAAGGTGTCTAGGTCTGTAATACATGTACTTTGTTTTCATGGCATCTATTGCATAGTGCCAATGCTTGTAGCCTTGGGATTGTCAGGAGAGCACAGCTGCAAGGAGCACGGAGAACAAGCCGAGGTACACTGAACACCTGCTGCTGCATAACGAGAGACACAAAACTGCTGAGATTTACTGCCCTTCCTAGCCTTCACACCTTCGATGCAACTTACTGCAAGTCCGACGCCCCAGAACATTAGCAAGCCACCTATTACAGACATCCTCTTGTCCCTCGTTGGCAGGTTACGCCAAGCTTCCACAAGGTTCATCTGGACCATGTAAAATCATAGGCCATTCGCAACCGGCCTCACCAGGTGCGACTACATGGACGCATGGTGCCCTGGTGGTTCTTTGCATATACAACCAACATTAATGTGAGGCCATGATCTTCTTGGAGGGTGCCTGGGAAGCCACCATGAGCCAACTGGACCGGGTGCAAGCAGAATAACTCGCCTGGCCGGCACACCCGTCGCACTCGTACCGGCAAACTCTCGGGCTGTACTCAGCCGTCAGTCTGCCCGTGGCCTCACATTCGGTGATGCGAATTACGCACTCCTTTGACCATTCCCGTCTGGGGTCGTTGCCTTCGCGCTTTGTCTGCCTTGTTCGGGCATATCAGCGGCAGTGGATTGGGAACTTACGGTTCAGACCTTCGGGCATTCCAAGCGTTGAACGATTCGTATCGATTCTGACAGTATGGAGCATGTACTTGCCTCCGTTGCAGATGCATTATGGCCAGCGACGCCTCCACCAACTCCCAATGCTGGTCATGACGACTTAGTTCGTTACTACGAAATGCCGGGATCAGCATATACCGAGGCCATAAAGCAGGCAAGTCGTCTCAGTGCTTTCAAGTCAGTTTTATGTGGAGTCAAGGCTTGAGCAGTGGCTTCCTGCAGGCCAAGGCTGTCGTGGAGGAGCGGTTATTTGGCCCTGGACAACAACAGCTGCTTCTGTAAGCCCTCTGCACCAATCACGTAGCTGGTATCAGTGACGCCATGGGATTGTACAGAATAAGTCCGCAGCTTCTAACTCTGGTCTGTGCGTCCCTAATTTTGGTTGAGATACTGATAATGGCAAAGATCAGAAGGCAACTCTGATGTTTGCTTCATGGTCACAAGTGGCATGCAAAAGCAGAGCTTGTTAAACAGCAGATGCAGTTTAACCTGCTTGGAAGTGACCCGCTTCCTTGGGGGTTTTAGAGGCTGCTGCTACAATACGCCATGTACCTTTCACTTCTTCTCTTCCTGCTGATCTGCCCCTTATCTCTGTTTACTACATTCACCAGCCATAACAGTCATAACAGCCATAACAAAAGCTTCATGGGCCCTGCACATTAAGCTGTCAGGGAGATCACGAGTTGGGACGACGCTACTCTCTGTCCTGCTTTCATACTTGGCCCCTCGCTGCCCTGCATAACCCCTCACCCTGCTACCTCTTCACCCCCCCCCCCTTCCCCTGCTGCTCCCAGGCTCCTGCGGCTTCTCTCCTACCGTGTAACTACAGTTCTTCTGATGGGACGCCACTCCCTCAGCTCCACCTTCCCCTACCTGATGAGCTTCCCTGAGATGAGCGTGGAGCAGCGCCAGCAGGGGCTGCTGGCCTGGCAGCGCTCATCGCTGACCCTATTCAAAAAGGTAAGCATGCTGCTTGCGTCAGCTGGAGGCCTTCATGGAGGAAGTGCAAGGGTGTGCTGCCGGCAAGTAGCAAAGTAGCAAAGTAGCATTCACATGCGATGCATGATCTCTTGCGTGACCTCGGTAGGAGATTAAGAATGGACACTGCCGATCACGAGTAAAGGAGGCGTCGGAGATAGTGAGGCCCCGCAGTGGAGGCTCAAGGGCTGAGAATTTTGGGTGGACCTGTGTGCCTCAGTGTTGCAGGTTATGCTTTCAATGCTGCTGCAGCACCAAGGAAGGATGATAGCCGACCTGAATACCTTTCAGTGCTGCACACTGCACCACGTCTGTGTACCATGAGAGCCCTATGAGGCCTCAGGCCTGCAGCCATCATTCAGGCACCAATACCAGCATGGGTCTACACTGTACCTCTCCAATCCCGCTTTCTGTGCTTTTTAAAGTCCCCTCCCCCTCCCCACCCTTTCTGTCCCTCTTAACCCCTCGCCCTCCTCCTGCAGGCCTACCATGCCCTAAAGTCAGTCGTCACCTCAGCCCTGGTAGGTTACACAGATGATCAGGGCAGGAACCCTCTGCTAAAGCCTACAGGATATGCCACTGGTGCTGATGCTGTGAAGCGCTATGCTGCTGCTCCCAGCCCTGCACCTGGGGCACTCCAAGCAGAAGAGGTGTTGGCCTCAGGTCTGGTGCACCTCCCTAGGGCATGGGAGGTCTGCAGGGGAGAGGGACGCCTGAAGGTGGGTGAAGGACGGGGGGGGGGGGGGGGGGCAGTGGGGCTGCAGGTATGAAATTTCTTTGGCCAGGGGCATGGTGTAAGAAGAAGTCGCTACTATGAGGTGAAGGACACTGGAGGTAAATGAATTGCGGCCGGGATCTGAGTAATGGAAGTGAGGGTGGAACAAGGAGAGAAGCAGGGGCAGGGGGGATGGCGAGACGAAATGCATGCCAAGGGAGGGGAAGACAGAAGGGGAGGGGTTGGGAGGGAGAGGATGGGGGGGGTGAATAGAGGGGGAAGGGAGGGAAGGAGAGGCAGGGGAGGGGGAGGGGAGGGAGGGGGAAGGGAGGGGACGAGGAGGGGAGGAGGGAAGCATAGGTCTTGAAAAGATGGGTCTGAGAGCTTCTACGTACTTGTATGCTAGGCAGTTCCCAATTGGACACTTTGCAAAACATGCATGGTGGAGGTGATGAACGTTCAATTGAGCTTTAGGGCATAAGGGCATGGTGTAGAGCTTCCACGCTGGTACCAATCTCCCAGCTAAGACAGGGATTCTGTGTTGAAAGAGGGTGAGATGGAGTGGGAGCTAGAACAACAAAAAGCAATGGCCTGCAGTGTTTTTTTTAGGTAAAGCACTTTAATGCGGCCGGCCAGGCGCATGTAATCTGCCACATGTCCATTTCGGCCTATTTACAGCAGCTTTGGGTGATTAAATCCATAAATGACAGTCCTTATCCACAACCACCAAACCTTCAAACCCTTCGAGGCTTATAGGAATTCATGCCAAAGTTGCTGGAGACTCTTAAAGTCTACCTTGACTTGTACTGAAGGCTGCCAAGGTAAGGTATGATCTTTGCTTGTATCTAACATACATTGCTCAACGTTGTGTCCTATGGTTTGATCCATTGTAGGCTTACTTAGCCAAGCGTGGCTTCCAAGTAGAAGACCCAGCCACCACCACAGCTACAGAGATGTCACATACAGCCAGCTCACATGAAGCCAAGGCAGCAGCTGGGGCAGCAGCACCTGCAGAGGCAGCAATAGCAGCAGCTGGGAGTGCATCAGGTTTGCCTGTACTTGACCTCTGGTGTGATGTGGTGGTGGTGGGTAGTGGTGCGGGGGGTGGGGTGGCTGCAGGGGTACTGGCAGCAGCAGGACTGAAGGTGGTGGTGCTGGAGAAGAGCAGCTGGGCACGGATGGAAGGTGGGTGCTGGGGGGGAGGGGTTGTGTATGAGGACGGGCAGAGCAGGGGGTGGGAGGATCAGAACTGGCACAGGGCGGGCGGCATGGGACTGTGAGGTGATGTGCTGATGGGGTGGCAGAAAGGGGTGGAGGGAGAGGAGAGGGAGGTAGAAGGAAAGGGGAAGGAAGGAGCTACTGAGCAAGGACGCAGGGGAGGTACAGGAGATCAAATGTGTGGTGTGGACCCTTGGGAGGTGAATGGACAAAGTAATTGTGGTCATACTAAGCGAGATTCTGACATTACACAAATACTGTGTTGGCAGGAGGTATTTCTTTATGAGCCCTTGAGGTTGGGGAAGTAGGTGGAGGTACAAACACGTTTTACGGGTGCTTTATTGTCTGGGATGCGTGTGGGTTTGCTGCATAGCTTCACTCCCTTCAAGTTGCTGCTGAGAAGTGGGAGGGGCGCGAGTAGAATCAATGATATTGCAGCATGCTTTTTCAATGTATGGTGGTTGGGGGTGGGTGCTTGGGGTGCTTGGGATGAAGGAAATTAGTATTGTTCAAGAAGGCAGTATCCTGGTGTAAAGCTGCTTTGCTGTGTTGCTACCACCTTGTGGACCAGCTGATACACAGCATACTGAAATGCAGCAAAAGTAATGCAAAACAGTTGCATCTTGTCAGTCATGTAAGCTGCACTTAAAGCATGCCCTCGCCAACATTGCACCCACTGCATCTCAGCTTGCTACTGTCATGCTTGCCATGTGACTGCAGACATGACATGGCTTGAGGGTCAGGCAGTTGGGGACATGTTTGAAGCTGGTGGTTTCGCAACCAGTCAAGAGGGTGCCGTCACCGTCTTAGCCGGTGCCACCCTCGGTGGTGGGACAAAGATCAACTGGTGTGCCGCAATCCGCCCCCCACCCCACCTCCGTAAGGAATGGGCGGAGCAGCATGGTCTCACAGCTTTCACCAGTGATGCATTTGAGGAGGCTGTGGAGGTGGTGTGTGCACGTGCTGGGGTGAATGTCGGGAGCAAGTACAATGGTCAGAATGCCTTGCTGAAGCAGGGGCTGGAGGCGCTGGGGAAGCATGCGGGGGAGTACCCTAGGAACTGCAGCAGTAAGGAGTGCAGTGTGTATTGTACATTGGGGTGTAAGACGGGTCATAAGCAGAGCACGGATGTGACATGGCTGGTGGATGCCGTCAAGGCAGGAGGCAGGGTGGTGACTGGGGTCATGGTGGATAAGCTCATGATGGAGGAACAACAGGTGAGGGGGGGGGGGAGGGAGGAAGGGAGAGCGGGGAATGAGAGGGGGAAAGGGGAGAGGAGCAGCAGGTTAAGGGGGGCTGAGGGGGGGTTGGAGGGAGGGGGGAAGGGAGAGGAGGAAAGGGAGAGGGGGGAATTGAGAGGGGAGAAAGGATGGGAGGGGGGCGCAGGTGAAGGGGGGGGAGGAGGGAGAAGCGGGGTTGAGGAGGTGAGGTGGGAATGGGAGCTGCAGCGAAAGGCAGAATGTGGATCAGGATGGAAGGGCAGGGCAGGGAAAGTGGGGGGTAGACTAGGAAAGACTGGAACAGGAGGGGAGGAGGAGCTGAGGGTGCAACCAAAGGAGCGAGGTCTTTTTTGTTAAGCGAAGACGGAGGGCCAGGAGGCACCGCAAGTGAGAGAAAGAGGGATCGAAAACAATTGGGCTTGAACAGTGCATGTGCATGGGGAAGAGGGGAATGGGATGGGAAGGTGGGTAGAGGGGAAGGTGTGGGGAAATATCAAAGTGCGGGAGGGACAGAAGAGGAGGTCAGCTCAAGCCACTAGTCTTGGGTAACGGGATGGATCATTTGGACTGGGGATGAGGGGCAGGTTGCTAATGGCAGATGGTCATCTCCTATGGTGGATTGTGGCAGTAAGCCTTACCAGCAGTTAGTCTGGGAACTGATGACTGCAGTACTTGCACCCTGTCAAAACTCTGACTGTGGAAACTAGCAGTCATACCAGGGCTGGTGAAATAAAGGAAAGCAAATACATGCAGGTATACAACGTTGAAATCAGACCACCCTGTGATGTCCTGCCCATGCCGCACCACTCATGCATGGCCCAGCAACAGATTCACATGGCATACTGGGCTTTGAACTTTAGTCCAAATCCTTATGTGTGACTGCAGCTGCAGTCAGACTTTACGCGACATTAAGCCCCTTATGTGGCATGTTGTCATGCTTAGTAATTGTCAATAGTAGTGGTGATTTCTGAGGCCTGAACCCTTCTTCTGCACCTCTGCTTTTGCCTTCAAACATTCATCTGAGCAGGGCGCCGACCAGCAGCATCGGACGACTGGTGTAGAAGCATCCGTTGCATTGCCTGGTGATGTTGGTCGCCTGAGGCTCCGTGTTCATGCTCCTCGGGTGGTTGCTGCTGCTGGCACCCTCCACACCCCCGCCCTGCTGCTGCGGAGTGGAATCACTTGTGGTGGTAATGTTGGTGCTCACCTGCGCCTGCACCCGGCCTCAGGCATCATCTCTGTGTTTGGTCAGGATGCATGTGAGGCAGGCTTGGGAAGGAGTTGTGTGGATGGGTATAAGGTGAGGGTGGCCTACATGGGGGGAACGGGGCAGTGGTGGTAAGGGGGCGGGAGGGCAGAGGTTTGTGGGGATAGCGGATGAGGAGGGGAGGGAGGGGGCCAAGGGGGTAGTGGTGGGAAGGGGGTGGGAGGGCAGAGGGTTGTGGGGATAGCGGATGAGGAGGGGAGGGAGGGGGCCAAGGGGGTAGTGGTGGGGAGGGGGGTAACAGTGTGCATTGTGAAGCGGGAGAGGGCAGAGGGGGTGCAGGGGTAGCGGTGATGGGGGGGGGGGGTAGGAGTGGAGAGGGGACGGAGGGGCGTGAGGGGTAGCGGTGTGTTGGGGGGGGGGGGGGGGAGGGCAGAGGGGGTGCGGGGGTAGCGGTGGGGAGGGGAGAGGGGGCGGGTGGGTAGCGATGGTGCAGGTGGACTGCTTGCTTCTGTGTTGATATGACCATCCACTTACTGATAGGTAATCTTTTAATCTTGGAGAAGATGCCTTTTGAAGACCACCTGCTGCTACTGCTTTTGTGCATCTGTCTCCTGGCTCCCCCATGGGCTATGGCGTGAATGGTGTTCTAGTACTAGGCTGTGCTTACCTTTCTCCCACATGCCTAAAGTGAATGACGAATGCACTCTGCCTACGGACGCAGAAGACCTTACAAGAGGACCTGCACATTCTGAAGTGGACCTTCAGCCTTTAACCATCAGCAAGAAGCATAATCCACAATGTCTACTGCACGACACTCCTCCCTCTTCAAATTTCTCATTGCCCATGACTGTATGCTCCCCTCTCCCCTTGGCACCCCACATACACACCCCTTACCAACACAGCCCCCTTCTCAGCCCTCTGCAAGACCTTAGTTATGACCTTTTTTTGCACCCTGCCCGCTGCTGCTTCCCTCCTCCTTTGCAGGGAGTGATGATGCAGACATACTCTGTCTCAGCCGCCCATTGGGACTCTGACGGTTATGGCGCCTTCACCTCCGTCCCTGCTGCTCACCCCGCCCTGCTGTCCGTCATCTGCCCCTGGCACTACCCCTCACAGCTGAAGGAACTACTGATGCGTCTCCCGGGTCACATGGCAGCAGCAGTGGTGTTTGTGAGGGACAGCAGCAGTGGGAGGGTCACAGTGGACGCTGCGGGGAGGGCGGTGTTTCAGTACTGGCCTTGTGAGAAAACCAGGCAACATTTGTTGGAGGTGGGAGGGAGGTTGGTTGTGGGTGGGAGGTGGTTGGTTTTCCCACTGAGAAGTGTGGTGTTGCAATTTCGATCCATTAGTGGGAGAGGATTATGTGGAAGTTCTATCTTGGGTCTCTTACATTGAGGGTCTCATGCATATCCCAATCAGGAGGGCCCTGCATAAATGATATCAGTATGGGCTAGCCAGATCTGGCTCCATTCTGTGGAACCCAGTGCAGGGTATTGTCATTATCATCAGTGGCAACCCCCACTAAGTCAGGGTGTCAAAACACACTATGCAGGCACCAGTGCAGGGAAATAGTGCAGAGCTGTACCCCTTAGTATGGGAATTATCTTATCAGAATGTGCTACAGTAATGTAATCCCCACCTCCTGCTCTGAAAGCCAGCAATAGCCAGACTGCTGTTAGTATATCCATTGCAAAAGTTTCATTTACGATTCCTTCCTCTGGCATGTGCTTATGAAGGGCATCAAAAGCACCACTATCTGCATTTGTTACGTGCGCTTCTGCTGCTGCTCCTACGGGCAGACCTGCAGTGTACATAACTCTATGGGGCCCAGCCCAGGCAAGATGGGACATCCTTAGCTGCCACGTAGCTCAAATTCCCCCTGAATGCAAGAGCTATTGGTACATTACGCCAGGGTAACCTTGCTACATGACTTTCAGCACCAGACTCTGAGATTGCTGTTATGTTCAAGGGAGGTGTTGTTAAAAGCTAGTCATATGTGCGTGCTATGCAGGGTTTTGAGCTAGCTGTGCGTGCTCATGTAGCTGCTGGTGCGGACCAGGTGTTGCTGCCCTACAGTGCCCGGCCAGATCTGACCCTCAAGGTGGACAAGTCCCTACCAGAGAAGCAGCAGCAGCAACAGCTGGAGTCATTCATACAGAGGATGTGGGCAGCAGGAGTCAACAAGTTTGATCTGCCTGTTTTCTCTGCACATCAGATGGGCACTGCCAGGATGGGCACGGACAGGAGGTGAGGAAGAGGGAGATGCTGGCTGAATGCGACTGTCAGATTTAAATACTGTCTCACCCCTTCAGGGTGAGCTTTCGTTTTGTCCATCAACTCTTATTGCTGGATATAAGAGTCAGGCGCCTTGTGCTGGTAGTGCATATGAATTCTATCGAGTAGCTGTAGCGGGAAGTTTTTCCAGATTTGTGTGTATGATGCCGTGGTGTCCTAATAACCCCTGATGCAAGACAACATTGTTCTGCATCAACAGGAAACGCGACCTATCAAGGCATCAGAGCATGGGCCTTGACCGCTGCTGCGCTGCTGCTCATGCTACTCCACGCTCTTGCAGGCAGGTGCCTGAAGTTTATGCGGCCTGATTAAACGGGTCAGGATGGATGTATGATAGACACATACCCATGCAAAGATGTGATGATTTGCTCTTGCAGGACATCTGTATGTGACCCCAGTGGCCAGTGCTGGGATGTGTCTGGCCTGTACATTGCAGACTCCAGCACCTTCCCTACTGCCTCAGGAGTGAACCCAATGATCACCACGGAAGCTATCGCATACATGGTGGCAAAGGGCATGGCTGCTGCAAGCAAGGCAGAAAGAAAGCAACAGCAGCAGCAATAAGGTAACAATCTCCTGCAGCGGCAGGTGCTCCAATTGGACCTGTCAGCTCCTGAGAGAGGAGGTGCACTTACCACACAACTCCCATACATCCGCTCCCTTTTTGTTTTGGTGCGAAGGGCCTCCCCCATAGTTCCTGCTTATGCAATTACGATGCTTTGCTCACTGAGGGGGGCCCATGGACAAGGGAGGGCCAGGTGTAGGAAGGTTCAGCAAGTGTGGGGCACCC
>OY744508.1:6730335-6789657 GCA_963556185.1 Pseudopediastrum boryanum | reverse complement strand
GGTTGTGTATCTAGTGTATGGCATTGTCGCAAGGTGCTGATTGGCACGCAAATTGGCTTTCATTCCGGCACCACTACCAAGTGGTGCTTATGATATCATTATCTACCTTGTGTGCACCAGCAGCGTGCACAAATGGGGTTTGGGCAGCAGGGTGGAGTAAAAGCAGCAGGTGCACCAATTGGTGCACTGGTCGTAGCTCAGGTGTTGATAGCTGTATTTACCCGACTGCTTTTCAAGTGCTGGCCAGGCCATGAGGCTACTAATGGTCCCTTGAATTGTCATGACATGACAATAGGCCTACAGGACCTAGGTCCCGGTCAGACCAAGGTGTGCCGCCGGTTCTTGCATTGGTTTGTGGCCATGTGTGTCCTTGCAATGGTAAAATCTGGATGGCCTGACCTATTGCCAGACGTGCTCACCCTGGTTGCAATGGGTATGCAGGGCAGCTTCAATGACAAAGACTGATGTGTTCAGTCGTTTGTTACTATCTGTGTGGTCCTTACATGACAGGTAAAGGCAGATTAAAGGTCCCTACGTGATATGGTACTGCATTTCAGGGTCCAAGAAGGCAGTAGGGTGTTGGCAGGTGTTGGTCCTGTTTGCAACTGTCCGTGCAAGGACCACACAGAAGGTGGATAACAACTGATGCCTTACTTAGAAGACGACTCTTCTCCTCACAGGTGTTATCCACTACCTGTGTGGTCCTTGCACGGAGAGTGCTCCCACATATACTGCAGACGGGCACAGAAGGATGGGAAGGCATTGGTACAACTAACCAGCACACCGGGGCTTCTACAGGAGTGGAGAGCCTTTTCAGGCAACATAAAACGGGAGCTGGTCAACAGCAGCTGCTGACTGCAGTTGCACAGTGAGGGTGTCTGTGCCTATCCGTACACTGAAGTGCTTGCTTTGGCTTGCTGTTGACTGGCTTACCTGATCAGCAAGGCAAGTGAATATGGGCTGGCCCGACCAGCGTACATTGGCAAGCTAGGGATCAAGGGAGGCAGGGCTGGTGGCACACCAGTGCATGAGACTCCTGGACAGGACCTTCGGAGTATGTCGTTGGAGCCTAAGTTGGCTCCCTTGTGAATGGCACTGCCACCATCCGGCCCCCACTTTGATGGGGTCATTTGGCAATCTGGTATGTATGGGTAGGCATACTGTGTATGATGTATTCTGTATTCAACATCGTTTTTTCTTCATTTCTTACTTTCTTTTGCTCGCTTCCCTCGGAGCGCTACTGAATGAAGATCAAGATGCTGCAAGGTAACCTAGGGAGATGGTGTTCAGGCAAGTGTACCATATGTACCATATACATCACCATATGTAGCCAAATTTGTATGCAATACTTCTGGCATTTGGGTTGTCAGCTCCCAAGAAGCCACCAAAGTACTTTGGTCGCACCTGGAAACGGGTAATAGTGAATGCAAAAGTGGGCAAAGGTGGACATATGTGCTGCTACTGACGTCCAGAGAGCACTGTACAATTAGATGCTGAACATAGGCTATCACTGACTATGAGAGGCACATGTGCAGGATAGTCTTTGCGGTTGCCACACCTGACATGGTTGCCTGTTTCTTCTTTGCGGTTCTCCTTGTGAAGTTTGCCCCATGGAGCCCTTTCCCTGTACCTGGTGATGCTGGCATTGTCTTCATGTTCAGCCATGTATGGCAGTTTGGTCCAATTGTAGCAGATGTAATCTCCTATACGTGATGTGGCGCTTGAGGCCAAAGCTGATGCCAGACCCTATCTTCAAGCCAATTGGCAAGCGAACTGTTACGAGCCACCTTGGCTTGGGCTGCAAGGCACGCGGTAGCTTTGAGAAGGTACAGTGAGCGCACATGCCAGGTCAGTATGAGCCATTCAGTCGCTTCCTTGCTCGTGAGTGAGGGTCAAGCCCACGCATTGCGGTTAATGGCTGCGGGAAAATTGAGACAGTGCCAAAGACATGCGGCTTGTGCAGAGGATCGAAGCGTTGAGCTGCAATTGGATCTACCGAATGCTGACATGTATCATGGGCATTAAGTGCAGCATGCCGTGGGCGGCGGGATTCAGGAGATTGTCACTCCTGCCGGTGAGTCAGCATTTCTCAACATTTGCACACGACCATGGCTGGATGCTAAGCCCCTGAATATCTGGGAGTCGACGACATTGTCGATAACGCAATCTACATAATTTGCACGAAGCTTGTTCGAGAAGCGGCCAGTTCGCATGCTGTCCCCTCGTGGCGCCTGGGCTTGGCACGAAGAACAGCCACTATGGGGAATAGATTGAGCGCTGTTATCCTGTCCATAAACTAGTTTGGGGCTGTACTGATATCTCGTCATCGCCCGCTATCTACTTCGTGCCTCGGAGTGCATTCGTGTGGTGGAATATTCTGGCACCCACGTATGGCTGCGGACGAGCGTGTCCATAAGAAGGCTTCATTTGCCCCTAGAGTCTCGGTGGCAACTCCCACAGCAAATGGCCACCATATTGAGGAGATTGGCGGAGCACCCCTAGCGCAGCAGCAGACAGCGGCAGGGGCAGGGACAAATGGAGGCATACCGCAGCAGCAGTCGAGCCCCCTTGCTGGGGAACTTATGCATAGAAGAGATATCTATAGCATCCATGGGGAACAGGTGACTGGCAGCAGACGGTAGCAGACCAACCACCAGCAGCTCACTTCGCAGCGAAACACACTGTCTTGCCCTTTGCAGGCGGCAAAACGACGAGCTGTGGCCGAATTGATCTTCTTTGCTGGCACAAATGATCAGCGGCGATGCAGGGAGATGGCGGCTACATGGAACATTGATGTAAGTAGCACTGCCTGGACAAGACTTCCTGGACAGGGTGCCAAGGTCTCCTAGCTATGCTGGATTTGTAATGGGCCCATCCTCAGCAGCCATGGCATGAGATAGTCTGTTCCGGCTAGTATAACAACAGATGCCTGCAAGCGGTTTTTGTATACACAGCAACACACTCCTGGACAGCGCTCTGGACTGAATAGCAAGGGAAGAAAGTCCACCCTGTTCCCAGCCAGCACAAAGACTGTGTCGGACATCACCACTCAAGTTCATGTCACGCTTTTCAAGTCAGAAGTCTTATATGTGCACAGCAGCTCTTGTGGTGTTGAAAGCACATGTTGCACCCGGTGCTCCTGCTTGTCGGACTCCTCCTTTCTAGCGGGGAAATTGGCCTGTGTTCGAGAATGTTGCTGATTTGCAGTTCATTGTGTTGCCTCTGCAGGTGCGGGATGCCTCATGCATGGACTATGACAAGCGCACACCTATGTAAGCAACTTCATAAACAGCTTAGCCTAAAGGTGTTGCCAGTGTACAGCTTGAATGCATGCTCTGGCAGTAGCAGTTGTCAGGTGCCAGTTGTTCTTGAGCTGAATGCTTACTTCCTACGACGTAATATCAGTCTGATGCAGGGCTTAGGGCATGGATGGTAATTTGCGGAGGTTGAATTGGCTGCTTTTGCAGCAGCAGTAGCAGCAGCAGCAAATCCCTTGGTTGTTACGGATATCAATCCTGTGTGGATTCAGGTTATGGAATGCCTTGGCCAGCAGAATTTATTGTTGGGGCAAAAGCAATGTAAGCCAAGCCCTGAATGATATCTCCTTCCAACTGCGTGAGGCTAAAGTTGTGGTGGTGTTCTCTGGGTCGCAGGCACATTGCAGCAGCAGAGGGCGCCTTCAGTGTGGTGCAGTGGTTGATAGAGGCAGGGGCTGACGTCAACCCACTAGACAGGCATAACCGCACACCACTAGAGGTGAGCAGCCCGCCAAGGCTTTGCGCATTGGGTGCCCTGATTGCCCTCTTGCTCGCCATCTGCACACAATTACACAGCATGCAAGAGATAGCATTGTGGGGGCCCACATGCTTTGAGCTGCTGTATTGAGCACTGTCATGTTCAGGGACTGTACAGGATGCGATGACAATATGTATGTGTAGCTGCTTCAGAGTGGCTTTGTAGCCAGTGATGGTTAGTAGTTGTCAGAAGCTGAAGGGCGCAAATGCACAGCTAAGAGTGGGTGGGAGAGGGAGAAATAGTGAGGGAAGGGCATCGTGCAAAGCTGGAAATGAAGCAACTGAAAGAAAACGACCTAGTAGCACATCTGTCAACATCACTTCGTCTGGCTTTCTTCTAAAGGGACCCATGCTCACTGCTAAACAAAGCAGCAGGGATCCAATGTATTATGCGCTTTGTGTGCAGGTAGGCATGTCACCAGCCTGTCAGGTGCATTGGTTAGGGAGGGATAGTAGTCATAACAGCAGATATTGGTACCCGTGCAGGGCAGCAGCATTAGCCTTGGATGTTGATGGTGTGGAAGAGGTACTTGCTGTGTCTCTGCTCCTTGGATACAGAGCCCTGCCGCTTGGTCACAGTTAAGTCTGATTTTGCTTGACTGTGGATGTCTGCTGCTGTGTGCTTGTGCAGGAAGCTGTGCGTATGGATCACTTGGAGGTGGTGAATCTGCTGCAGCCTGCAGGGGGAAAGGTCTGGGAGGATGGGAAGGTGAGGATGGGAAGGGAAATGGATGCAAAGGGTAAAACTGTATGGTGTAGGGGGTCGGGGCAGGCTATATCCTTAGCTGGAGGGAGGGGGGGGGGGCAATGGGGAAGAAGTAGCAATGGGAAAGTGTTGTTGCGTTAGGAGAGGTTGTTCCACTGCAGTGGGCGGGCTGCGCGCAGGTTGCATGCCGGCAATAAGCACGTCTGTAGGCAAAGGAGGAAACTTTTCTGTGAAGGGCAACGGGGTTAATCCGATAGAAGAGCAGCCCTCAGCATCTATGGCAGTCTGGTGCGGAAGTTTTTGCATCAATTTGTGACAACCACCACCAAACTCGAAGAGTCTCATTACCTCCTTATGCTGCTGGGGACTGTTGCAGCTTGTTGCCTTGGAGGCGTCTAAGCTGCGTGGTCTGGTCAACACTCGTGTGGGGGCCATGGCTGAGATTGGCTGGGACCCAGAGTGGGAGGTCAACCCCAAGGAGCTCAAACTGGTGGAACGTATTGGTGAGAAAACGGGGCCAGAGGGGGGGGGGGGGGGAAGAGCCGCACCAATGGTCCATGGCAAGGCAGACCAATCTGTTTACCTGCAGTATACTGAGGTGGTAACTGACATGGTAAGCAGCTTGTAGAATACTGTCCAGGAGTTTGGTTCCTTGAGTTGGAAGCTTGCTTCACTGACCTCTGCTGTTCAGATGCAGCAACATCCCGTTGCTCTTCCTCAAAGTTGAAGTCAATGGAGGTGAAGCCATGGGGCCCTTCCTTACAGGCAAAGTGGAATGAAGGCTTGGCATTGTGCTCATGCACATGTCCCTATGTGTGGGCCAAATGCAGCATACACAATGCTGACTTGTCTGCTTGTGCTGTATGCCAGGTGGTGGTGAGTTTGGCGAGGTGTACAAGGCCAAGTGGCATGGCTCATACGTGGCAGCCAAGGTGCTGAAGCGATCAGATGAGATTGCATTGGGGGACTTCAGGACAGAGATTGCCATCCTTCGGAAGATCCACCACCCTAACTGTGTGCAGGTATGAAAGGGGGCATGCTATCTAACATCCATGTGTTATATTTTGACCACCTGGATGCTCTGGAAAGCTTGCCCGGCTTGCCTGTGGAACGTTCTAGTTGCTTTCACGGGTGCAGGAATTGAGTGCACAATCAAGCTAGACCACTGATATCTGGCCAGTGTATCTGACAATAGTAAGCTGCTTCAGGTCAGAGCCTTCTTCCAAGTTTAACGGGGCACCTGTGTAAATCTGTTCTGCAAGCAATGTTCAGGTTGGAGCAGTCAAGCTTAGCAGTCAACGGGTTGGTTGCTTAGCATTCTACTGCTGCTGCAACTGCTTGTGACGTTAAGATTTGTCCCAACTGCCAGAATATGTTGCGACCAGCAAGGTGGTTGGCCTCCATGAGTCAGGGCAGCGATTCCGCACTGGCTGGAATGAACCTAGTCTTGGTGGTTCTGGCATTTTTTTGATGTAGAATGGTGTGAAAGCTGCATCTGGAACAAGCTTGCACATGTTCAGCCATAACATATGCAGGGCATGGCCATCTGCGTGTTTGATGGTGGCAATAGTACATCTCCTGGGCCATCAGAGCCCGGTACACTCCTACAAGCACTTCATGACCATAACAATGCTGCTGCTCCTGCTCCTGCTATTGCTTCAGTTCCTGGGTGCCTGCACGAAGCAGAAGCCTTACATTGTGATCACGGAGCTCATGGCCTGCTCACTGGCAGATGCCTTCCAGAAGACCTTCTACGCACCCACACAGCGCCGCCAAGTGGAGATTGCTTTGGACTTTGCCCGAGGGATGGCCTACCTGCACAGCCGCAGACAACCTATAGTGCATAGGTGGGCTGGGGCCTGGGGTGGGGTGGGGGCCTGCCATAGCCCACGATGTGAAGTACGGGAAGGGCAACTGGCGTGGAAAGGTATGCCATGCAGGCTGAGGTAGGCAGTGATGGGTTCCTTGCAGGTGGGGGTGGACGGTGGGGACCAAGCCTCTGTTGTGAACCACAAAGTTGGAATGTACCGAGTGACGTGGAGCATTGAGGCCCAGATGTTTTAGGTGTATGTTTCCACTGCTGACATAGCTGCTGCTGGAGGTGCTCCTTTTCCGGTGTCCTGTTGACATAGCTGCTCCTGTTGTCTCTCCTGCTCGCCCAGGGACCTCAAGCCTGCCAATCTGATGATCAGTGGGAACCTCAATGCTGACGCTGAGCAGCTGTACCTGGACAGTGGTGTGATGAAAGTGGCGGACTTTGGTCTCAGCAAGTCCTTGGTACCAGTGGATCGTCACGGCCAGATGACCATGAACATCAACCAGGTGTACAAGCTCACCGGGGAAACAGGCAGCTATAGGTACATGGCGCCAGAGGTGTTCAGGTGAGGAGGGTGATCAGGACAAGGGGTGATGGCAGGAGGGAAAAAGGACGGGGGAAGGGATGGCAAGAAGTGAAGCAGGGTGGTTGGCAGGGGAAGTGGGGAAACCAGGGGATGAGGGAGGGATCACGACAAGAGAGGCGGAGGGGAGGATGAGGAACAAGAGATAGGCGGAGGGGAGGGTGGGGGTGATGCAGGGGGGGGGGGAGCAGGGAGGGGGTTGCCTTAGGGAGGTATGAGAGGATCAGGCAGGTCGAGAGTATGACACTGCTTGTATTGATGTGGTGATGATGTAAAGATGGCACTGGAAGGGACACGCAATTTATATGAGAATCGATTGGGGTAAGCTTTAAGCTAGGATGGGGAGTGTTGTGTTTCCTTTGGTCATTTGCCGATTATTAGTCCCTAGAGGGCAGGCTGCACATGTCAAACTGCTGAAAAAGGACGGTGAAGTAGGTCGGTTGTCCGAATTTCACTCCCTGCCCTATGTCTCTGCTTGTATTCTGCAGGCACGAGCCCTACAACCTCAAGGTGGATGTGTACAGCTTTGCCATGATCATCTTCCAGCTGTTTGAGACTACAGTGCCCTTCCATGGGTGTGACCCGGTGGACGCTGCACGACAGGCGGCTATGTTGGGGGCAAGGCCAGGCTTCCCACCCCGCAGGAACATCACCACTTTAACGCAGGTAGGATAAGAGAGGACTCCATACATAAGACAACGCTATGCTAGAGGATAAGATAAGGCTGCGGCGGTAGTAGCAGAGGGTCAGGAAGGCTGAAGTAGAGAGAATTGCAGTGACAATTTAGGGATGAATGCACTTGGATCACTGCTCAGGCACTGGACAGTCACAGACCAATAATTTTGGACCCTGGGGATGGAACCCTAAACCCTGGGGATGGATTTTGGCTGCACGCAAAGGCGAATCATTTCACTTCATTGCATGTGAAGGTAACATAATCTTGCTAACATCGTCATTGCTGCTCTTGTGTGCTTTCTAAACATTAGGACCTGCGTCGCGTCATTGAAAGCTGCTGGAATGCTGACCCTGAGGCGCGGCCTAGCTTTGAAGACGTGGTGTCACGCTTGGAAGAGATGCTGAAGGCCATGCCCAAGCATTCTGCTTACAGCGGGAACTCTGGTGGCAACTGCTGCAGTGTGCAGTGAGGCTATGGCCATACAAGCAGGTGCTGGTGGCGGTCAAGGAGTTCAGCCTCTGGGAACCTGGTGTATGTACTCTGAGGAGCCTGTCAGGGTTTAGGTGAAAGAGTACTGAGGCATTGGAGGGGGTATTATAAGCTTTCTCGTGGGCTGTCGACGCGGCCATGTGCCTCTCATTACGGGATGCCCTGTAGCAGGGTTTGAGCTGGATAAATCCAAGTCATGTCAAGTTCATGTCAAGTGTCAGGTTCATGTCAAGTGTGACAGACTGCAGGGTCTTTCGCAGCTTTGATACAGGTGGCTCTGATCATAGAATGCTGGTGCTTACGATGCGCCTCCGCTTGTCAGTGGCCAAGCAGCACAGTGCGAAGGGACAGCCAGCACGGCCCTATGACTGCAGCCGGCTGCAAGAATCTGCAGCAACTCAGCAGTGCTTTGAGCTGGCAATGTCTAACCAGTTCAGCCGTCTGGTAGGGGCTCAGTTGCAGAGCGCACAAGACGAATGGACACAGCTAACAGCGGCAGCCAGCCAAGCAGCCCATAAGGCTGGTCTAAACCTCAAGCCTCAGCAGCGGCGCCGAGATTTCGCTATATCCGATGCGACCTTGCAGAAGATTGAGCGGAAACATGCAGCACATGCAGCGGTGCTGTCCTCTCCTAATGATGCTACCAGGGCAGATTACAGGGAGGCCAATAATGCTGCTAGGCGAGCGGTTAAGAAGGATCAGGAGCGGTACTTCAAGCAGCAAGCGCTGTTTGCGGAACATGCTCTAAAAGCTGGTAATCTAGCCGTGTTCCACAAGCATGTCCAGCGGATCTTCAAGGAGCAGCAGGGCAGTAGCTCTGCTGCTCCTATAGCTGTGCTAGGGGGTGCTGATGGCAAGCAGCTGTTCCAAAGCAGGGAGGAGGTGGTGAAGTGCTTTGCTGAGCACTTTGCTGATGTCCTCAACTGCCCTGCCAAGCTCGACCAGCAAATGCAGCAGACCATTGAGGAGTTAGTGCAGAAGATGGAGGCAGGGCAAGGTGCAAACCAGCAGAGTGAAGCAGCAGCTCAGCCACCTACTGTGCAGGAGGTCGAAGAAGCTGTCTTTGCCTGTCGTAATGGGGCAGCTCCTGGGGTTGATGGTATCGCAGCGCCTATGCTAAAGCTCAGTGGGACCATGCTGAAATGGTTGCACAGGGTCATTGTGGCGGTGTGGGAGTCAGGGAAAGCGCCAGTGGAGTGGAAACGTGCACTGTTGGTGGCACTGTATAAAGGCAAAGGAGAGCGCAAAGTGAGAGATAGCTATAGGGGGATAAGCTTGCTAAGTATACCGGGGAAGGTGTATGTCTTGGTCATTTTGGCTAAGATCAGTTCTCAATGCTAGTCTTGAGGTTGCTGCTAGTCTTGGGTTGCGCATCAATGCAAGCAAGACTGAGATCCTGTCCATTGACAAGGATTGGAAGGAGGGGGATGTGCCAGTGCAGCAAGGACCAGAGGTGGTTATCAGTGAGGGTGTGGTAAAAGAGGTGTCACAGTTCAAGTACTTGGGAAGTGTGCTTGTGACTGATGGCAGGTTGGATGTGGAGTTGAATATCAGGAGGGGTAAGGCTGTGGGGAGGTTTAAGCAGTTTGAAAAGATGTGGGGTACCAAGCATCTGTCATTGGCTACGAAGGTGAAGTGTTACAAGGCATATGTGTTGCCAATTCTGCTGTTCGGGAGTGAGTGTTGGTCCCTGACCAAAGTGCAATCGCAAAAGCTTGAGCGGGTGCACTCTAGCTGCCTTAGGAGCATCCTGGGGGTCAGGCTGTCAGATCGGCACACCAATGAGCATATCAGGAAATCATGTGGGGTAGCCACCTTGTCAGCATACATCACAGCAAATAGGCTGAGGTGGCTGGGGCATGTGGGCCGCATGGAGGAGGGCAGGTTGCCGCATATTGCGTTGTTCTCTTCATTACATGGTGACATGACGAGGCCAGTGGGTAGGCCTCGCCATACCTGGGAGAAATGTGTGTGTGCTGATCTGAAGGTGCTTGGTCAAGATGAGGGGAGCTGGGAGGCTTCATGTCAGATTAAGAGTGCTTGGAGGAAGAGGTTGTGGGATCTTACGCACCCTTGGGAAAGCCAACGGTTAGTGAGGTGTAGAAGGCGCACTAAGCAAGCTATTGATAAGCATGTGGAGCGCTATGTGGTGCCTTTCAGTGGCTGGGAGGATGGTGGTTCACCAGTACCTAGGTGGTGGGAGCCACCTCCAGCCCCTACTAGGGTGGTGCTTGATCCTGCTGCCTCCCCGCCACCCATGTGTGATGGAAGTGGAGCAGGTTTTGGGTTTTAGTGGTGGTGTTTGTTTCCCCTTGGTGTGCACGCCGTTGCATCTAGCCTCAGCTTGTGTGTGGCAAATCCACCATCGGTTGTGTGGCTTCGTGATTTTGTGATCAGGAGCCTTGTGTTTGTGGCCTAGGTTTGTTTGGCCATTGGCATTGCTGGTCTTGCGTTTTGATTGATTGATTGAAATCCAAGTCGCTTCGAATGGGAGAAGCATGGCCAGTGTGAGCAGTGGGGGCCAAGCTGACTGAAGTGTGTAGAAAGCCACATGGAGTGCACTCAATAGGGGACTCTCAAAGACATGGGGAGCTGGGAGGGTCTTGTAGAAGCACTATTCCAAGACAGGAGATGGTCTGGCAGCAGGTAGGCTGGGTCATGCTGAGGCCCTTGTGTTGCACAGGTTCCATTTGTGTTAACAGACGGGTGTTCGTAAGATCCACCTGTCCATTTTGGGCTTTTTGTGAGAGCATTGCTGTGGTGCAGTTATGTGGTACCACAGTGTGCGCACGTTAAGCCTGACGGAGGGAATCTAGCCGCTGGCCCAGCCGCCAGCTACCTGCAGTCCTGTATGGGGTGGGGATATGGGGCTCTTTCGGGGAGTGTTAGAGGTCAATTTAAGCAGGGCGCGTTGCAGGCGGAAGGATATAGACTCTCAGTCACTGCATATTGATGGGAGGCAATACAATCACGCAGGCAAGCTGACGCTGATGTTGGGTCGGCATGCATTGATACATTGTGATGACAGGAGAGCATCTGTTGCGCTGCTTACATCGGTTGTCCTTCAACAAATTCCCAATGATGGTGATAGAGGCCTGTTCTCTGCAATGTTGACTGCATGGAGCGCATTGCCCACATTTGTAACACTCATGCATCCGACAGGCATCATTCTACTGATGGGGATGTGACTTTTGTGGACAATTACCGGTACTTAATCACGATAATATTGAGGCAGGCTCTGTACCTGAGCTGTTCTTGTACATCTGTCTGGCATGGAAGGGGTGCCGCAGTGCCCCAGATGCGGGTTGCGCCACCTCTGCTCGCAATGTGCCGATTTGGCCTGCCCTGTTGCCTCAGTCATGAGCTGATTGCAGCTTCATTGGGAGGGTCTACTGAGTGCACCATCAGGTTTTCCCGAAGTTTGACAGCTTGCAATTGGTGCGGCGATGGATGCTGCAGCTTATGATGCAAGCTAGTATTGCACGGCTTTACTGCGGAAAGGTGTCTCTTGTGGGGAGCAGGTTGGCACATTTTTTTAATGATTTGTGTTTCTATATACAAATAATGATGTAATCGTAATCGTAATCGTATATACCTTCAAAGCTCTAGAAAAGTGCATGGCGGCGAAGCTGAGAACTGACAAAACAGGGCATTTGTGGTTATGGTGTGGTCTCATGGGATGGGTTGGCTTGAATGGAGGCATGTGAAGGGGGCTGCACAAAGAGGGGTTGCAAGGTAGTGTCCATGAGGGAGAAGAAGTCATTTTCCTGGGCTTTGCCTGTGGCACCGTGTGGTGTGCTGTTTGGGTCTACGCATCGAGGAATGAGGACAAGGGCGTCAGCCTAAGACGGCAGTTACGCTGCGGGTGGCAAGGTCCCTTAGTATAGTGTTGGTGCTATAGACTCCGTTGGGCTACTGAAGGTCGCATATGGAGAGAGCTATGGCTCATGGCCATGCACCGTAGGAGCACGTCTGGCAACGTTTTGTGCTTCGTACTTTGTTGGTGTTTGGGTATCATTCTTGGTTGGTGGTGTGGAATCCATTGTCTTGGGATCCATCCAATGGTGTGTTTATTTGGTCGCTTCAGCCTAGCAGCCCTCTTCGTTTGCCACACTTTAAAGGTTTGATTGTTTGTTGGTTTGATGAGCTGCACTGGCAGGGTGATGGTGACTATGGGGTAATGTTCATTTAGTATCATACTATCTAGCAATAATTGAAGATTCACTCCTCCACTAGGGACTGCTTGGAGGTTGGGTATACGGGACCAATGCACTCAGTAGACACTTGGGCTGGGTACAGAGTACACCTGTGGTGAACTGTTGCACCGCACGCGTGCCGATGGGTTTGCCAATGTAAGATTTTTTCATACACTTTAATTGGCTGCAGTTGATATCACATTTGTAGTTTAGGCGCAGCAGTGGGAATGTAGCCCTGTGGTTGTACTTCTGCTTGTTAAAAGGAGTGCTTGGGATGTGGGTGTTCAGCAAACTGGCGCTGCACGCCTGGTTGCGGGTGGATTCATATGACTCCTTTGCAAGAGCAGTGCCCTACTTTCAGACTTGGGCAACTGGGTCTGCAGGATGCAAGCCGTGCATGGCCATTCCACGGCACCTGCAGCTACACCTAGCTATGATGGGTGGTCGGTGAGCTATGAGAATGATGCGGGGAACATGGGGCAGGGCGGACACTGGAGGCACTGCTGTTAATAGGTCTGAGTAGACCTATCATGGGTCTTGTTGGGCACATGGGCACTCAGCAACTTGGTCTAGAGGAGGGATTTGGTGAGGCTGTGCTGCTAGGCTCTGTGAGCCTTTATTGGCTCCCAAGGACTGCCCTTCTGGGCTAGTTGGTAATCTGGTAGGCTCTGGTGTGGTTACGTTGGAGCTAATTGTGCGATATGGAGTTCTGGGTTTTTAAGTAGTGTTGCATTCATTAACCCTATTCTCGATGAGATTAAGAGGGGGGGGATTGGAAGGGATTGGAAGGGGAGGGAAGGGGGGTGAGTGAGAGTGAGTTTGAGCGAGTGAGCTGTAGACTTGGGATGAATTAAAGTGAAGTGAATTGAAGTGAAGTGAGCGCGCTGGATTGGGTTGTTGGGGCACATGCGTGGGGGCCGTGCTGTCCTCCTCTGGAGGCGGAGCTGAAGCCAGGATGCGCTTGCGAGCGATGTGCCTTTGCCGCGACACACTGCGGGTTGGCTACGGATGCTTGGACGTAGGCTGTCTGCCTTTGCTGGAGCAGTTCTCTTTTAGAGGGTTTGGCGGGTGAGGGCCATGCTCGTTGCTCAGGCCCGTGACCTGGCACCATTAGCTGCCCAGGTCATGCTTCCCTGTTTGTTCCGCTAACCTGTTTCGATTCCTCATGCAGGCTCTCGCACAGGGCCCTGCATCAAGCCTTCTAGTCAGCTGTTGCCTTCGGAAGCCGCACCAAGCAGCAGACACAGGTGCGCAGCAGCAGATCGTGTCTTTCACGCAGAATGGCTTAGCCGGTGTGCTCGCCTCATAGACGTGGCACATGCATGGGTTCTGCTACAGATACCGCAGCCGTGTTTATTGCCACCTGCATGGCGCTGCGTTTTTGCCGTGCAGAGGGCACCGGCGATGGTTGGCTTTGGCTGCAACCGCTGCTTATTAGGGGCGCTTTGTCTGCCTCATTCCCGTGTGCTGCAGCCTGCGTCACTGCAGACTGTAGGTATCTTGCTTTTAGGTTTGCTGCTGCTTACAGGGGTGCGCTGGTAGGTTGAAATGTCTTTGTGCCATGTGCTGCCTGCCTGCCCTTCATTTTCCAGGCATGCCTCAGCGCCCCAGGTTTGCTGCTCGGTGCAGCCCTGCCCAGTTCCAGCAGCTGGACAAAGAAGCCCATGATGTGGCTGAGAAGGTGGCCAAGCACCACCAAGGGCTTTTCCGCAAGGAGAAGATGCGCCATGAGCGGGGTGGCATGAACCCCAAGACTTTCACCAAGTACCTGCATGTCATCCGCCTGTGGTTTGATTTCTGCCTGCTTCTGGGCATGATCCATGTCTGCTTCGCCTATGCTGAGTTGGGGGAGGACATGTGGGATCTGTTCATCAAGCACCTGTACGACTGCAGTAGCAGCAATGGCGCCAAACCTGGTGTTGCTGATGGCACGCTGTCTAGCTACTGCCGCATGCTTGTGCATGTGTTTCAGGTGAGGTGGGCATAGATGGGTTTTGCGGGATGCTTGGCCCCATTTTTTAATCTGTTAAGGTCAGTAATCTGTGCAGCACATGCATTGCCAGTTTCAGGCAGCGCATGCCAACAGGTGCATTGTAGTACATGGACGCTGCGGCAAGGATCATCCTTTCCTATATTTAGGTATATTTAGCCATCTGCAATATTTGGTGCTGTATGTGGGGTGGAGTGTGGTAATTTCAGTCAGCAGGAATCAAAGGCTAGACTTTGCATTGTTAGGCACCTGGCTGTCTAGCTGCCTGGTCTGCCCTAGAAACTCTTAAAAGTTCTCTCTCGAAATTTCCAAAAAATCTGCAGGGCTGTCACTGTTGCAAACGGATTAGGTCATGCTGTGCCTTTGAGTGAATGATGTGTCGAAAAACTTCATGCTGGTATCGGTGGTGCTGTGCAACTTGCCATCGCTCTTGAGAGCTGCAGTAGATCCTGTAAAAAATGGTAGCCCGTTCATTACGCGGCAGAGGTGCACAGACAAATGCACATGAGGGCTTGTAACGTTGCATGTTTTATCATGGCTGTCCCATCAGCACCGCTGCTTCAGTGGCACTGCTTGCCGAAGCCTGCAAGTCATATATCCTCTGAATTGGTAGGCGGTTGTTTGAACTGCTCCTTTCCTTGCTTCACTGCCTTATGCAGCATTTGTTTGCAAGCGGTTACACTTGCATCTACCATTTGCAGGCCTGTGTATTTGGTGATGACTGGTTGTTCTTGAAATGTTTCTGGTGTGTTTGCTGCTGGTGTGCAGGTGCTTCATGGCTCTTTGGGTGGAGTTGCGGGTTCGGTGTACAACCGGCAGCGAGAAGTTATCGAGCGGTGCATTGATCGCTTTTGCGAATGTCACCCCAAATGCCGCAGTTTCCGCAATGGGAAGGGTGCATGGGACCTGGATCTCATTGACATGGCAATGAGGCTGCTGCTGGTTTGGGATCTCTTTGGTCATTGTAACCGTAGTATCACTGCTTGGCCGTTCTTTGCTCACATGACCCTTGTTTTGCTGTTTTGCTTGGGGTGGCGTCCCTTCCAGCTCACACGTGATGAAGTTGATCATAAGGATGCACACTGGCGGGATCATCCAATTCTGTGTTTTGGCATGTGCCGTCTGACATGGTTGGCCCGGTTGATTCTGTCTTTGTGAATGGGTTGCGTACCAAATTCTATAGGAACCCGCGCCCTGTGTTGAACCAGTACTCCCAAGAGCTTGAAGACAGGGTTGCCTGCAATGGCAAGCTCACGTATGCTCATGCTGTGGATATGTGCCCTGTCCTGGCTTGGGTGGCGTGGGCTGTCATGAATGGCATGTTTGGCTTTGCACCACTCCTCCTTTTGAATGGGGTTGTGTACTTGAACACAAGGAATTCGTTTTTCTCTTCTGCTGCTGACGTTGATGCTGTCGTTGACAGCATTTGGGCTGTTAAGCCCGACTGTGTGCCAAGGGAGATGCAGGATGTTCCAGTGTTCAGTGGCCAACTCATTGGTGGCAGCCAGCAAGTGGTGACAAGCACAGTCAGCAATGTAGCACTGCAAGTGGGTATGCGCCTAGGGCTGGACCCCAGCAAGTGCAGCGCTGTTTCTGGCAGGAAGACCTTGGCTACTGCTACAGTGGTCCACAGCGAGACCAATGACTTGGACTGCACGCGCACATTCGGTCATGTCAACCCATGGCTGACTACTCAGGCTGTGTACACAGATGCTCCTGCAAGGACGGCTGATTCCAGAGCCATCCTCAGTGGCAGTACAATGCGTGATCTGCCAGGTTCTGTGCAGTTGGCGCATAGGCGGAACCCTGACGCCTTCCTTGCCCATCAGCGAGCAACCACAGCAGCAGCAGCAGCAGTTGGCCCTGGTGCAGACTTGCCCACATTAGCATGTGAGGAGCAGCAGCGTCACCGGGCGCAGGTGCGGCTGAGTGAGTACCGCAGTGAGATGCAGCGGCAGTACAACGAGCAGTGCCGCTTGCCTCGGGCTGGTGAGACTGCTGTGCAGTTGGCAGCATGCCCCTTCAACTTCCGCAGTTATGATGGGATGTCTCCTAAGGAGTTTGTGGCGCACACTGTGAAAGTTGCACTGGGGTTTAACTAAGTGATATGTAGTGTTTCGCTTGCTTCCTTCCTGAAAACGAAGGTTAATGGCATGCTTGCTGCAAGGGTGTGCTGCCCTTTCAGTGTATTGTTGCTCCCACCGTCTGTTCTGGAGTTTGTATTGCGTGGTTGCAGCAAGTTTGCGATTGGATGGGAAGTTCGTGGGGAAGTTACACCACAGCCTTCACACTGGACTCATGATACGGACTCCTAGTTTGTTGTGAAATGCTGTCACGGATGGGGGTTGCAGTGAGTGCTGCATGAGTGTGCATGTGGTGTGGTAAATTAATGCTGCTGCAGACGGTTGACTGCGTTCATGCGGCAGTGCATGCATGCTTTTGGGCAAGGTGGTACGGGCTTGCATCGGCGTTTGGCAGTCTTGCCAGCTTCTATTGGGGTGTGACCCTTGTGGAGATAGCTGAGTGGCACCACATATGCTGGGTGCCGCGTGATAGTCCAAGTAAGAGGGGTGAGACTAGAAACAGATCAGTGCGTTATGTGCGTCGGATTGGACCCGGTCAGATACCCCGGATAGCATCCTGAAAGATCAGAACTCACACCCGTCCAACTGTGACGATTGTTGAGATTGCTGCATCCGTGCATCCTGCTGGGTTCCTACATGACAAGGAAGTTCTTGCTAATGGCTGCAGGAAATTCTGTGTTATCTCTATGAACTCATGTCGTATCGTCTGTCGTCTATTTCGTCTGACGTGGCACATATCGTCAGTGCGATCTATCATGTCAGTGCGATCTATCGATCAATCTATCGTCTGACGTGGCACATATCGTCCACTATGGAGAACACGCTGTCCACATGATGTCCAGTAAACGTCCATGTCCAATGGACACTTTGGACAGTCCACTAGGATGGAATGGACCCTGGACCCATTAGTCCACTTGACATGTTCTGGACACGTCCTGGACACTGTTCTGGACATATCCTGGACATATCCTGGACACTGTTCTGGACATATCCTGGACACCGAATTTGGACATGTTTGGACATAAATCTTACAAAATTGGACATGGCCCAGATGCAAGCATAAGAATGCTGTACAGCACTAGCCAACCCACTGCAAGCTAGCTCTGTTTCAAAGGCCAGAGACCACCTTAAAACCTAGCATCACCCACTAGATCCATCACCCATCACTAAGACCCATGGCTTCGTCATCTATCATCTCTCCATGATCTGTGTCCAACCCCTCGCCCTCCCCGTCAAACTCCTTAGCCTTCCGTTTACGACCACCAGGCCCCCCTTTGCCTCTACCACCTCCATTGCTGCCACCCCTGCCCTTTCCCTTACCCCCACCCCTGCCTCCTGCCGCTTTGCTGCGCCCTTTCATCCCCGCCTCTGCACCTGCAGACTGGTCACCACCCGCTGCTGCTGCTGCTGGCTTCTTCTGTTTCACCTTCTTAGCTGCCTTCCCCTCAGCACCAGTGTCCCCCCTCAGGCGCTTCTCCCTCTGCGCAGCTGTCTCTGCTTGAGGGAGGGTGCGCCCATTCAAGCCTTCACGCAGCTGCTGCATGTTGGCTGATTTGGGATTGGCTGTGGCCTCTAGCACACCCTACATGCAGTGGAGCAGCACATGCAGCTTTTGTCAATGAAGTTGTCATCAAGCGTCACAAAGAAGGCAGTATGGCTGAGATACTTCCACTGCTGCATGCCTAATGAAATCAGTAGAAATCGGAGGAGCAACATCAGCAGATTACATGCCCTTCAGTTTAGGGTTTAAGTTTACAGTGCGGGCAACGACTACAACTTTCTAAACCAAAAACAACAACTTTATGAACCAAGAAACATCAATGATCTAAGGTGTGGCAACACCTTATGCTTTGGAGGATATGACATGGATGCCTTTAAGTGTCCTGGTGTGTTTGGGTGTACCGTTGCAATTCGCAAGTCCTTTTGCAAAGAGCACAAGCCTGCATAACATCGTACGCACCATTGCCCCACCCAAAAGACGCTTTGCTTGCTGAGATGGTCAATCTTTCAGAGCACACCACACGAGAAGACATGCTCTATTAGCAGACCACCAGCCCATGTGCAGATGCATTCTGCCAGACAGGATGAGGAGGGGGCAAGCCAGACACTTCATTTCAGTACTAAACCCTAAACCTAAAACAGCAGAACTGCGCACATACAGTATTGCAAGTGCACAAAGACCATCTGCCATGCTACATCAAGTGAGCAGAACGAACTTACCGGCTTGCTCGCCAGCACCATCTCCAAAGTTGCAGGGGATAGACCTCCCTCATCCATCTCCTTCTTGAGCTCTGCGAGTGCTGCTAGGACCTTGGGGGCCAGCCTCTTAGGGGTGCTTGTGCTACCACGCTCAACAGCAGCAGCAGCAGTCCTGGCTTCATCAGCTGCTTTGGCATCTGCCTTGGCTGATAGCCTTGCTGCTGTCCGCTGCCTGGGGTTGGGCTGCTCCTGCTCTGCCTTTGCCGCAGGCTTGGTTGCAGTTGCACTGCTCCTGGTCCTGGGCTCCTGCTGCTGCTGCTTGTCTGGTTCAGAACGCTCCTGGTCTGGGGTAGAAGCTTCTTCACGTACTGGATCTTGCTGCTGCTGGGAAGGGAGTGACAGGAGCAGGTCATCCTCCAGTTCAAAGTCCTCTTGAGGATCAGTTGCTGCTGCCCCTGGTGCCTCAGTCATCTGCTGCTGCTGGGTGGTGTCAGAAGGAGCCACGCCCTTGCCCTGGCCCTGCATGCATCAGGAAGATACATCCAGATATATTTTATTAGGAGGAGAAAAAGAAGCTTGCCATTCCAGAAAACATCAATAATTGTTGGGCACCTGCCATAACGCGTTACGTGGGTACTTCTCTGTATAAGAAAAAGGAGATGATACAAACTGCAGACCTGCACTTCATGTCCAGGCATGTTTGCAATAAGACGTTATAAGGAAGTTACAAACAAACAATGTTATAGTGTAGTAATACTAAGGTGTTTCAGATCGCAGCTTGCTTGCACGCCAGAGCTTGTCATCTCTTTGACACCAACTAATGTGTGAGCCATACTATACAGCAATGTACATTGCGAACAGGAAACATGCACATGGGTGCACCATTAAACCGTTAACCTCTATCCCCTGACCACAGCTAGTACAGCACACAATTGTATGAAGCTGTCTACAAAACTGAAACATGAGATATGCACATATACTACCAGCTGCATGGTCAATGCCTCGCTGAAGTTTAAACCCTCGTCGCTCACCTTCTGAATGATCAGAACCTCCACATTGTCGACGTTCTTGCCTGAGGTTGCCTTGTGCAGCTGTGCGCCCAGCCCCTGGGCATCAGTCAAAACGTGCAGCAACAGGAGCAAATAGTCACTTTCATGTGCATGGGTCTGCAGCTGCTATTACCGATGGTTTGCCAATAGAAATCGTGGATTCAAACATGCTCTTGTTGTGTTGCATGCCCTATCTCAATATACTTAGCCAGCATCAGCTAACAAGATGACAGGCTGTTGGAAGAACAACATGGCAGATCGACCCAAAAACTTCCACCACGTTGCAGACCTACAACTATTGTCAACAGCACATTAAGACCAATGAACATGCTTGCTAGTGTATGATACTGACATAAACTGAGAGCATTCTACCCTGCAGTTGTGCACGTTGTAGAACATGGGCCCCGTAATCGCCTTGATTGAAAGGAAGTCTGCATAATTCCATGTAGCTGCCATTGTCAGGATGCAAGCCGCACAACACATGTTCCCCTGTTTCCCGACTAGCATACACATATCAAGTTTGTTCATCAGCAGCACTTAATGGAGCATGTGCAAGCACTGCCCTTACCGCTGGCAACGGTGGATCCGCATCTAAGCGCCTCTCATAAAACTCCCCATGCTTCTGATACCACGCAGCAGCCGCCACCTCCCTCTTCTTCACAATCTCCTCTGTCGCCGCCTGAGCCACATCCATGCCCGCCTTCCTCTTTTCATAAGAGGACACGGGTGTGTTGTAGCTATTGCTTATATATCTGCAAACAATGCCAAACATGTGCATACATGTAAAGCAACTCTATCCTTGGCAAGGCTTTTGAGAGAGCCAGAGGGCCTACCACTTCCACATCATGGCACATGTTGTGTGTAGGTGTCAGTCTCAAGCTGTTTTCTGAAGAAAATGTATATCTTGAGGCTGAGGCTTGACACATCAATGCTAGAGCCGTGGCTGAGCAATCTGAAAATTTGAAAGACGGACAAAATGTTCCGCAGTATAGTGCAAAGTATGTGTGCTGTGATCCCAGTCAGACCATTCATAGCACAGCTTTGCATCCTTGCATGTGTCATGCCTCCAACCCGATCGTGATTATATTTTGGTTGCTACCAGAATTACCCCGTTGCTTGGTTTTCCCACTAGCCTACCCCATGCTTCTGACCCCTAAGACCCAACTCTATGTAGGCATCCGGTGCCTCAGACCTTTATCATGGGACTAAAGACATATGGGACTTACGTGCTTGCAGCTCTTCTGATCGTTGATGCTGTCACGTGAGGATGCTCTCCATACTTCGCCATCACCAGGCCCTCCATTGCATCAGACGCAGCATCCCACCTCCGGTGAGCGTCGGAAGGTTTCACTAGCTGACCATTGAACACGCTCAGTCCGTAGTTAATGGTCTTCTCACCATCAGCATTCTCTGTGTACACCTGTGGCCATGGCATAAAGGGGATTCGCCTCTAATGCGGAGAGAGGCAGATGGCGACAGCAGGACTGCTCAGCCCCACAATGTACTGGGTTGTAATGCCTTGATGATACTTGCTTCATGACAGTAACGACCAGCACATATGTGATTCGGTTGGGCAACGCTTAATGCCTAGCATATAAACTGCTAGTGTAGCACTCCTGCATATAAGAGCATGGCCTCGGTTAAAGGATGTATCTGCACCGACTACTTGAATCAGCCCTGTGCTTCGCACAGAAAGGTTGCAGCTACTTGTTAAAAGAGGATTTTGCCCTTGCCCCTGGCATCACCCATCATGTGCAGATGTACATCCCATCTACGCACTTCATACCATTAAAACTGAGACTCACCAGCTCTGTTTTGGTGATCCTGGGATGCCACTTGTCGATATAACCACTGAGGGTTTTTTTGACGAATTTAGGCAGATCTTCCTTGGGGTCTGAGGCCAAATCAGTGGTTGTGCTCCCGCCTGCAAGGAATACGACCGTATCCGTCAACCCTCGGAAGCGTGGTGCAAATGCAGGTAAGTTCCGGCAGCGGGTGCAGGTCCGTGCGGATCCAGGATGCCACCTTGCACAGTGCCAGAGAGCTGTAGGCCCATGCAGACACATCGCGTATATGCGTACGCTAACACTTGGACGACTGCATCCTGTATAAGGCCGACAATGCATCAATGCCGGCCGTAACTTACCACGCCCTCGTGCGCTGGTGCTAGCGGGCTTAGCTCTCTTCAGAAGCAGCTGGACCTTTAGTACAGCTGTACCTTCGTCCAGTTCAGTGTGCTCGTGTGCGCAGCCCTGGAGGATACTGTCTGCGATGCCTTCCAGAAGGAGCAAGCCGCCGTGTTCGCTTGTGCTCTTGAACTGGATGTCGTCCTCAGGGCTGGCACCTATGTCAGTGCGCAGGATCTTCTCAATCTGTGTTGCAGCATAGTCAGCCGGCTTCCTAGCGTACAGCCAGGAGACAGAGGTAGACTTGGTGGGGTTTTGGATGAACTGAATAAGCCGAACTTTTGCCACTGGCTGCGCCATGATCACAACATATTTGTTGCAACTGGGCGCCTACAGTTCGCGCGCTGTGATGTGCTCTCTATAGTATACTGACTCTAAGACGTAAAGCTCTGCTGCACTTGCAATGGAGGTTGTCGTCGAGATGCACATTGGTGAAACTGTCAGGTGAGTGCCAGGCTTGAATCGCGGGCCCACCTGACAAAGCCCTAGAAGTGACTGGTAGTGACTCGCTCTCCAATTGCAGACGTGACCTGCCGTCCTGCGCGTCAGACATACCCCCTAGGAGTTGCACTGGATGTGCAGACATGGTCTACGCTTGCGTTTCTGTTTTCTGAAGGGCTTGGTGCTGCCTAATAACATCGAAGTCTGTCGACCCTCCTTGTCTTCCACCAAGCCTGGTGATATGCCTCAATTTGTTTTGACGTGGTGGGCTGTCTGTGTTTAACCCATATCGTGATGCGGTTCCTCTGGATTCTTTCCGCCATCATGTTGAAGGTCGCAAGGCACTGGATGGGTGCGGGTTCTGCTTGGGGGATGGAGGGTGAGGTGTGCACTCCAAGACGTGGCCAGAGATGATGTTTGCAACGTCGGAGGAGAGAGATATGACCGGATCATGCTGCTCGTGGACGGTCTGCCTCCGCGGTATGTGCCGGTGCCGATGCCAGTGGCCACAGGCAGAAGTCTAATGCTTACGCATTTGCGCTTCTTAGCAAGTTGCAGGAGGCGTCAATGCCACCGCATCATGCTGCATGTCCAGATCGTTCACGTCGATACCCTTGCCTTACCGCCCTGCCGTACTGCTACATACCAGTGTGGCCTTGTCAGGCCCGGTCCAACCCCGAGCAGGCAGAGGGGCTAGCTGCCATAACATGCGATGCTTATGGCTCGGAAGGGGGGTATGCTTCTGGGCGTGTTAGGTTAGCACATCATTTCTTGCCTGTTCTTGGTGTGTAGTAGTAGGATGCAGTGCAAGGCCTTGTTGAGAGGCAGTGGGTGGCAAGTTGTGCCCGCCAATGGTTGCTGTGGCGGATGTAGATCATGCAGATGTATTGATAGTCTCTCAAGCAGGTGCTTGTTGCTGAGTTGCATTGCTTAAGCTTGAATCCTGAGAGAGACAATGTCGCCTAAGCATAAAACCTTTCTTCATGGCCATCTTCCCATAGCTACATGTGGCTGCTGTAGCAACTAACCACATGCATCATGTTACCTGTGGTGCAGGTATCTTTTTTGGTGACCTCGGGAAGGTGTGCGGAAGTGGGCAAGCAGGAAGCAAGCAGCTGCAAAAGCAAGGAGCAGCTGCAAAAGCAAGGAGCAGCTGCAAATGCAAAGAGCAGCTGCAGGAAGAGCAAGGAGCAGCTGCAGCAACAGTGCCAAGCTGGGCCACTGCAGCAGGAGCAGCAGCAGCAGCAACATTATTGTTGGTTGAGGGACGAATACAAGCTATTCTGTGGTGTTCGGTTCATTGGTTTGCAATGTCATGGTAAGTGCAGGGATGCAGGGTGCACAGCTTTACCGCTTTGCTCGGATGAAAAGGAGCTGATAGTGTCACATACAAGACATAACAGCTTGCAGGAGGTTGGAGTTGTTGAAAGTGAGCTGCACCTGGTATCGGGCCAGCTTCTTTTACTTCAATGTGCGTGATGCTGGTTGGGGTTTAGTGAAGCTTGAGCTTCTTTAGTCCTTATGCGAGATAGATCACTGCACAGCTTATGAACCGTGCAGCGCCAGGGCATGACTCCAACCGGCTTGTCAATATCTGTAAAGCAGAAACGAAGGCGAGACTGCTAGAGAGTCAAGGCTGCCAGACCATTTAAGAAACGAGGATGACATGCTAGTCATTGCAAGCGCTTCTTATATACTGATGCTTCCTGCTCCTATAGGAGCTTTGTTTCTACATATACCCGTTATGAAGTGTGCAAGGCTTGCTGCTGGACTTATTGCGATGGATTTTATACATGCTGTTGCTGCTGCTGCTGTCCGCCGTACTGCTCTACCCCTCCCCACACCTAGCCCTACCATGTGACCGTTCGTCTTACAGTCTTGCTTTCTTGGGTGTAGGAACTCTGTTTACATATATAGCTGTTGTACAATGTGCAAGGGCTTGCCGCTGGATTCCTGGTAACTGATTAACATATGCTTTTGATGCTGCTCCTGTTCGTACTGCTCTTCGGCCTGGCAACATTTCCAATGGCGCAAGCGACCGCAGCATCTGAGACTGTAGGTATAGAAGCCCTACCATATAAGGAAGCTTACAGGTAAGAAGGGTTGTTCAAAGGGAGCTGCCGGTGGTACTTGCCCTGGCTGCTTCTGCATTCACAATATCTGCTGCTGGTTTGCGGTTTTGGTGAAGCTTCAGCTTCTTACATGGCGCAAGCAGCCGCAGCATCTGAGACTGTAGGTATAGAAGCCCTACCATATAAGGAAGCTTACAGGTAAGAAGGGGTGTTCAAAGGGAGCTGCCGGTGGTACTTGCCCTGGCTGCTTCTGCATTCACAATATCTGCTGCTGGTTTGCGGTTTTGGTGAAGCTTCAACTTCTTACATGGCGCAAGCAGCCGCAGCATCTGAGACTGTAGGTATAGAAGCCCTACCATATAAGGAAGCTTACAGGTCAGAAGGGTTGTACAAAGGGAGCTGCCGGTGGTACTTGCCCTGGCTGCTTCTGCATTCACAATATCTGCTGCTGGTTTGGGGTTTTGGTGAAGCTTCAGCTTCTTACATGGCGCAAGCAGCCGCAGCATCTGAGACTGTAGGTATAGAAGCCCTACCATATAAGGAAGCTTACAGGTAAGAAGGGTTGTTCAAAGGGAGCTGCCGGTGGTACTTGCCCTGTCTGCTTCTGCATTCACAATATCTGCTGCTGGTTTGGGGTTTTGGTGAAGCTTCAGCTTCTTACATGGCGCAAGCAGCCGCAGCATCTGAGACTGTAGGTATAGAAGCCCTACCATATAAGGAAGCTTACAGGTAAGAAGGGTTGTTCAAAGGGAGCTGCCGGTGGTACTTGCCCTGGCTGCTTCTGCATTTACAATATCTGCTGCTGGTTTGCGGTTTTGGTGAAGCTTCAGCTTCTTACATGGCGCAAGCAGCCGCAGCATCTGAGACTGTAGGTATAGAAGCCCTACCATATAAGGAAGCTTACAGGTCAGAAGGGTTGTACAAAGGGAGCTGCCGGTGGTACTTGCCCTGGCTGCTTCTGCATTCACAATATCTGCTGCTGGTTTGCGGTTTTGGTAAAGCTTCAGCTTCTTACATGGCGCAAGCAGCCGCAGCATCTGAGACTGTAGGTATAGAAGCCCTACCATATAAGGAAGCTTACAGGCAAGAAGGGTTGTACAAAGGGAGCTGCCGGTGGTACTTGCCCTGGCTGCTTCTGCATTCACAATATCTGCTGCTGGTTTGCGGTTTTGGTAAAGCTTCAGCTTGTTACATGGCGCAAGCAGCCGCAGCATCTGAGACTGTAGGTGTAGAAGCCCTACCATATAAGGAAGCTTACAGGTAAGAAGGGTTGTTCAAAGGGAGCTGCCGGTGGTACTTGCCCTGGCTGCTTCTGCATTCACAATATCTGCTGCTGGTTTGGGGTTTTGGTGAAGCTTCAGCTTCTTACATGGCGCAAGCAGCCGCAGCATCTCAGACTGTAGGTATAGAAGCCCTACCATATAAGGAAGCTTACAGGTATAATCCATAACCCCTTATTTGGCTGATGCTGCTGCTGTCTGTGCTGATGCTGCTGCCCTTACAGGACGCTCAGATGATGATGCTCGGAGGCCCTGCTGCTGCAGCTCGCAATCTACTCGGCGCATCTTGCTGGTTGTACTTTGTGGCAGTATGAGCTGGTTAGAGTGTGGCAATGCAACCTTTGCGTGTACATGTGCCGGTAGCGTTTGTGTGAATCAGGGGGTTCTCTAGGACCTCCGCGTTATCGTGTATTACTTGACAAGCACTAAGTACTAGCAGCAATCCTATTTAAGGGTACAATGTGAAGCAGTTGGCATGCTGTGTTGTGCAGCCACAGGGGGGGGTCGCATGGGTATTGCCCCTCTGAATCGTACAGGCCAACCGATATGTGTGTGCACGACTCAAGGTAATGCTCAGTAGATTTGGCACCGTCTTTTTCTAGCTGTTGCTTTGTCAATCATCGGGCTGCAGTGGAGATTATGCTGTGACCTGGCTTGTGTTAACTAAGCCAATTAAGCTGCTCATGAGGAAGCTGGTACAAGCTCGGTGTTAATCAGTGACTGGTTCTCATAAAGCAGACCATTAAAGTATCTGCCAGCAGGAGCCACCCTCGCTGAGTTGGATGGTTGTCTAAATGACTCATTGTATCCAGCACCAAAGTGTGTATGTATCAGCAGCCAGGCACTGAGTTAGTAGCTGCAAATGTATGGGTAGTATGCATGCATTGAGCAGAACTTTAGGTGAGCAGCTAACAGCGCTGAAACTGCGGAATGTTTCTTAAGTGGTGTGCCATGAGCCACAAGAAAATTGCTAGGCAGGACCCACCAAATGCACCTACCATCTGATGGATCTAAGGACCATGGTTCCAGGCCATTACCCAGCCAACCAGGAATAAGCGGTGTCATTGTACCATACATCACATGCACTCAACTACAGAGGGAGAAAGAAATACGCACAGGGTGAAGGAGGAAACCCCTCCTTGTGATGTTAGTCGAAGGGAGTACTGGCCCTTCAGCTCTGAGAGTACATGTTGAGAGAGAGAGACCACTGCACAGGTCTCTGAGCTGTGCGGCACCCGCCACATTGATTTCAAGGCAGTTTGCTTGATAATTACCAATTACCAATTACCAAATGACCCCGTCAAAGCGGGGCGCCGGTGGGGGCAGCGCCACCCACAAGGAGCCAACTTAGGCTCCAACGGCATACGGATAAGATTATGCAGCTAGAAGAGCACTCAACTACTTCCATGTAACTTTGATACTTTCTATCCACCAGAAAGCATAAGTTAGAGACACTGAGTACGCCTGCACTCTTAGCAGCTGTCTTATCTACTCAAGAATTACTAGCTAGAGACACTGATTATTCTCTTAGCTTTAATTGATCTGCTGACCCCGGTCACAGCTCAAAGCGGGATTTTTTCCAAAGCAAACATGGAGCACTGTCGTCATTACACATGGACACTGAATCGAAACATTTACAGCGTGGTGTCTCTCCTCATATAGGACTGAGACTCAGTCTGGATTTCGGTCTCGGTTTCGGCTCATCCTCAACACACCTGGATACCATCATCATCCACATACACTCCTGCCTTGCAAATAAATGAACAAACACTGCATTATTATATATGTTAAGAGAGACGACTGCACAGCCCTCTGGGCCGTGCAGCACCCACTGCATTTTTAAATATGTTAAGAGAGACCGCGGCACTGCCCTCTGGGCCGTGCAGCACCCGCAACACTGCATTATCACATGAATCACTGCACAACTCTTGGGCCAGTGCAATGCCCACAGAACAGCTCCAAGAAACTCTGCTATTGGCCTTCGCATTTGAAGAGCATACAGACATATGGTACTGCCTGACTGGAACAGGAGACTAGTCAAACATAACTCTCAACGCACCAGAATATGTCAATTGTCTGGGTAACTATGCATGACAGTCAGGTCCCCTCATGTACCAAACCCGCGTACTAAAGTACCGGTATGAGCAAAGCTAACTGTACAGAAAACCCCAAAAACAGGCAGCACTGCCTTCGCTCTCTGACTTAACGAGCCTGTTTGTAGAGCACATTTTCAGCTGTGTGCAGACCCTCAGCTCCAAAGCATATCTCAGCTCTCCATACATACTAGGACACTTCCACTATAATGGATAATATACAGCTTTCAGGGGAGTACTTATGCAATTAACTCTGAAACCCTGCAGCACCCTCACAAGTTGCTCTCTTGCAACTGCGCTCGAGCGCCCCCTGACTTGAAGCGCAGCGGGGCAAAAGCCATCCACAACTTTTGATCAGCAGTTGTGTATCTATGGACAAACAAGGGTGCCTCTATGGTCTGCAAAAGCACAGGATAGTCCATGTCCTTGAAAGTAAGGCCCCTGGTGCCCTGGTCCTGCGCAAACAAAACCATCTCACATATGTCCTGATCCTCGTAGGGCTGCCTGTATGGGAAGAAGTCGGCAATGGCAATGCGCAAATCAATTGCCTGCCCACCAACCACTTCAGCTGGCAAGTGTAGGCGCAGGTAATACCTCACCTGCCCAGCATACGGCTTCAACTCTTCACCCACGTGGTATGCCACAGTAACATAGCTGCCATCCCTAGTGCGGCTGCGCCCATAAGCTGCTGATGTGGCATATCCACCACCTGGCAAGAAGGCCCGTTGATGCTTGTAAGCCTTAATATCGCCCCAAGCAGCTAGCCAAACTTCCCACTCCTCCTCCTCCAGCATGTCCCTCAGCAGCTTCTGTACTTTGCCCTGCAACTCCACCGACCAGTCAGCGCCCTCGAGCACTTTGCCAGGCCCAAGCAATTGGCCTCCTGAAGTGAACTCCGAATCATACATGACACCGAGGGGTGCCCTATCCTGCTTGGTTTGGGCTTTGTACTCCTGCCATGTCAAAAGCTGCTGGATAGATGCAGCTTTGACTGCCTGGAGAGCACATCGGAGCATGTAGTCAAGCATCATTGTCTTCTCAGGACTGCCATGCGTACGGTACTTGGTCCTCCGCTTGTACTCTCCGATCAGGCGTTCAACCCAGAGCTCCCCATACCACCATGTTAAGCCACGCTCGAGTACTTGCAGTAACAACCGGCAGCACAGGAGGTGCAGATTGTAAGTGCACAAGCTCACGGACAGCTCCTGCGGAAGGATAAGCCACCAGAGATAGCCTGTAGTCAGGCAAAAATACTTACATGACATGCACAATCCTTACTCAGCTAGGGTTCAGGTTTGTGTTTTAGGAGTTGGAAATGCTGGTACACCATCCAACTCCCTACACAATCTTCTGCTTGGAGCAAGATTTTGCATGCGGCGGGATAAGAGTAGGCCGTACACAGATGATGGAGGCTGTACACAGATGATGCACATCCACATGGCTGCTTCTTCATAACAAACACAACCGTTACAGTATGTCACTACTGCTGCTACTCTAGTAGGACAAGACGCATCCTCTCCTCTTACGGGTCAGGCTTGACCAAGACAATCTTGTAATCCTGCATGTTCACCCAAGCTCTTGGACTCACCTCCTCTGCAAGCTTGCCATACTCCAAGAGCTCCCTCCGCGCCGCCAAGGCTGCAGTTGTCAGCGATGCAAAGTTGTCAAACTTCTCCATAGCCATGTGGAAGACAGCAAAGCGGCGAAGGTGGCCATAGGCTTTCTTTACCGCCCCAGGTGTGAGCACTTCCACTGCTGGCCGCCCTGCCGGCCGGAAGAGTAAGGGAAAGAAGCACTCAACAGCACGGGCACAGTCCTCTATCTGCCATGAAGCCTTGTTGCCCATCACATCTCTGTACCTGTTGTTGAAAGACGGATGGAGCTCCAGCCCTCCAGCCCTTCCCCTAATAATCCTCCTTGATGCAGGGGGGATCAGGATATCATTTGCAGGCGCATTCTCACCACCCGCGTCCTGTACAACATCAAAACGACGACATGCGGGAACACAGAATGAGAATTAAGCATGCTCGAAAGGTCAAACAGACCATCACATACATAGTCTAGGCCACATAAGCCGGTACACAAGCACATGAACAAGCCTCCTCAGGTCCAGGGTGTTTTGGGCACGACCGGAGTGTTGCTAGAGCATCTGCATTTCAAAAATACAGACAGGATATGCCCTGAGACTTAAGCCCTCCCAAAAACCAGCCCTCGGTACCGCAGCAGTCACAGCCCATATAGCTCCTATATTTCAGATCAGGGTTCTGCTGGCAACTAAGGCCCCATTTGGCCATAGGGGTAAATGGAAACAGCGCCAAAAAAGGAGACGGCAATTAAATCCGAAACAGGTCCGCAGCAAAGATTTTCAGCCGCCCAGCGCAAGCCTGTCTATCTAAATGAACCATGGAACACAATTGGCCTGATTGTCGCCCAATAAGAAACATACCTGTTCACCTCCTGTTGACTTCTTTGCAAAGACTGTATTCAAGAAGTCCTTGAACACACCCAGGTAGAAGGCATGGCAAAACGGCACGATCCATATCCTGTTGAAGTCCACGTAGTGAAGGGAGCGGACAAGAGGTGTATACCCCTTGATCGCAGAAAGCCCATTATGGGCAATACCTGCAGCAACAGAGAGCACATGAACTGACGTCGCCAAAGGAGTGGCCATGAGGAGGCACTTTTGCTGTCACACACTCTAGCTCCCAGAAGTGGCCATGTGACACAGTGTTGTGAGAAGGGTCCATCTAACAACTACATGAGATATAACAGGAGCACGCGTGAAGAGGATGACCTTTGCAATCTGGAAATCTGAGCAAGAGGATGGGGATATTCAGAATAAACTTAAAACTATATTCAGACCTGCTGGGGAGAACTATGGCCATGATCCCTGCTAGGGTTTAGGGTCAAGACTTAGGGGTTAGGAGGCACAGGCAGAAGAGTCCTCCTCCTTGGAAAGCAAAACTGAACAAACACTGTCCTTTCAGGTCAGCCCACTCCCACTACTTGAACCACTTTCGTGTCACGTGTGCACCCTGTTGACCACATGATCTGTGCACTTACCCGCCTCATATGTGACACGCTCAACAACAGCCCGGGCTACTTGCTGCTGATGGGTAAACATCCTTGAGCTGTCATTGACGCCCATTTGGAAACTACACCCGTCGTGCTGGCCTCTGCTAACTTCAGCAGGTTTGGAGTAACCCAGGTAACGCACCACAGTGTCGCACATGGTCCCCATCAACTTGCAGAAGGGGCACGTAAAGTAGGCTGTCCAGGAGGCCACTGCGTACATGAGCTTTGCTCGTGCTGGGGAGTCTGCATAGATGCCAGTCAGCATCACCATGTGCCGGAAAGCAGCACCTGCAATCACCTTCCCCGTTTCCGGTTCCTGTTCAGCAGGCTGGATGTCAACCCCGCTTTGCAAAGGTCCTGTATGTCATGCATTGCAGATAGAAGGGGACTAGCGTGAACATACCATATTCAGAGAAGAACAAAGTCCACTAACAGTACAGGCGCTAACCATATAGTCGTGATGTGGAAAAGAAGCAAACAGTTCTGAGCCCAAACTGAAATTAACTGCAGAAGTCAACCTAACAGTGTACATACATGTCCAGCAGCCAATCAAGCTCAAAAAAGTGATACCCCTCACATGCCCCTTACCCAGCTGACTGTGCCTTACTCTGACCCACATCCCCATATCTGGTAGTGCACGAGCCAGCAGTGTATTGCCATACACATCCCCCACATAGCTGCGTTGCGTAATTTCCACACTTCATGCCGCCCCTGCCACCTTCACCCCTAACAAATGTCCCTAGCCTTGTATACCTGCCTTTAAATTTCTTGGTTTGCCCATGCTGCATTCACTGCAGCAAATGCATGCCTTACCTTCTGTCACTACACCTTCTCCCCCTGTTTGCGGTGCTGCAGGTTTGGGAGGGCCTAGCCGCTCAAGAGCAGCTGCTAAGGGCTCCAGGAAAGCATCCATATTGGGCGGTTCATCAGGACCCTCGATGCAGATGACTAGCTTATGCCACTTCCTCCTGAATGAGTCACTGCCACTGAGCCCGCCATACCTAAAGAGGGATGAGTGAAGGCAGAGCAGTCAATAGCTTTAGGCATCATGCTATCGACTTGGTCATGAGTTGCTGCCTGCAGTTCCTACCTCATAGCCAGCAGAAGAAATCGAGCAGTTCCTTGCAACACCTTTCTCATAAAGCCTCAGCACTTTCACAAGAATAACATGGACCCTATTGCGGCCAAACTTAACATACCAGGCCTTGGCAACAGGCAAAGCAACTTGCATTCTACACCGTGATTCCCAGAATTCCCTTAAACCTTAAATCGTCATGAAGCAGCATGCATCCCCACAAATTCCCATGCGAGACCAAAGTATGTGGGCCCACCTCAACATGCAGCCAGATGCAGACAAAGCAATGCCAGTCAGATTACCTCAGGAACATCAGACCAGTGCCATGCTGGGTGAAGTTGTACGGCTGTGCATAGTCAAACCCTATCTCTACGCTGCCGTTATTCTTGTCATCAATAGCCCCAGCAGTTGCTGCCGCCATCCTGGCATGCTCGGGTGAGCCCCAATAGCTTCCAACAGACGTCTCCCGCTGCTTGCGGAACGCCACCACAAAGTCAGGGTCCTGCATCAGCTCCTTGATGGATGTCTCGGGGTCAATGAACCAAAACCGCTGCAACCACAACAATTCAGATGAAAGGCCTTAGCAGGTGGCAACGCCAACGGGTTGTACAGTGCACAGCTAAACATTGTCTGATTGCTGCAAATGACAAGATGCAAGCAGAGACTGTGCAGCCCAGTGGAAACCGTTTGCCATCTGGTACACGGCTGCTCTTAAGATTGGCTACCCCCAGAAACATATATATTTACCTGTGCACATGCACAAGGAGCTACAATAATGGAAGATCTGCACAGCAGCCCAAATCAATACTAATAAGTAATAGGCCAAAAATGCCATAGGCCCTGCACCTCAAGCTGTAAGCAAAAACATCAATGTGCAACTGCATGGTATTGATAGCCCTGTACCATGCAGTTACAATAAAACTAGGTTAGGAGAAAGAGTGGCAGCCGCCCTATACCATAGATTTGACCAACACAATACAGTGCACTTGATGCAAGCCTTACCCTGACAGGGACGAGCTTCCCCTTCTGATGCTTGAAACGCCTGCCCTGGCATTTTGCACAGCTATCATCTGCATGGTCTTCCCACGATGATTGTGGTGTAGGCTTCCACCCAGTGCACCCAAGCGGGCAGGAGTGCCATTCTACAGAGCTGACTTCCTGCACCCCCAAGATGTTCTTCATGAGGTAGTAGCTTGGAGGGAGGACGTTTTCCTGGAAAGGAGCAACATGAACAGTGTTGCCCATGCATAGAGATTGCCACAAGAAGACTCAGATACGCGATGTTGCCTCTTGCGGGCTGCCGTGCATTACCTACCTCATGTCAAACCAAGCCAATAAACTTCATAAGGAGGTCAGTCAAACATGCAAACAAGTACAAACTTCTTTGTTGCAAAGGTATGATACGGAAGTGCTGCCCACCGAAAACAAGTGGGTGGGCAGCATACATCCTGTTTGGCAGAAGCACAGTAAAGGCAGCCGGACAAACTTGCAGAAATCGCACCTTAGGCAGCAACAGTTGGCTGAGCATTCCTAGCATAGCGCCAAAGGCGGCGTCAGTAACTGCATAATCAGCCTTCCAAGCCATGAGCTGGAAGACAGACTGCTGGATGGTAAGAGCAGCCCCATCATAGAGCAAGCGCTCGGAGTTGGCTTTGTACCAGTCTGTTTTTGAAGAGAACTTTGGTATTTGGTTAGGATGTTGGTATTGGTCAAGGGGAACCCCTCGCTGACTCCTGCCTGCCCATCGCCATTCTGCTTGCTCGGCGTCTGCTTCTGCTTCTGCCTCTGCTTCTCGGCCACCCTGCCCTTCCCCTGATTGCTCCTCTGCCTGCTCCTCTGATGCTTCCTCCTCACTACCTGAACCCTCCCCCCCGTCGCTGTCGTGCTCATTGGCTAGCATCTGCTGCTCAAGAACTGCACGAACTGCCGCAAGCTGTTCTTCTGACATCTGCACCTGCAACCTGTCTTGTGCCGCAGCAGACAGCCTAGCTGCAGTTTCTGCAGTCCTGGTAGGATCTTCATCCTCCTGCTCAAGATCCTCTAGAGCATCATAGAACGGCTCTTCTGCAGGAATTAAGCCTGTCAGGTGATACTGGATTGATGTACTTATGCAAGTTGCAGTCATGGCGATAGATCTGTTTAGCTTAGCCTCAGAGGCCTCTGCTTGCTGCCGAATGCTCACCCTCTTCAGACTGTTGGCCCTGGTCCTGGTCAATGAGATGGTCACCACCAGTTCCAGTATGTGCACCTGACACCTCAGGCCCATCAGCATCCATACCATCCGTTGCACTGCTAGATACCTCCTGTGCATCCTCAGCGTCCATATGAAAGAGGCCATCGGCAGGAGGGTTGCACTTCCCAATGCCATGGTGCATATACCAGGCACTCTGCTTCCTATGGTCCCATTTACGGCAATTTGTACAATAGCTCTCATCTTTACCATCTTCTCTTGTTCGTTTTTGTGCAAGGCGAAACCTGCTAGGTCGGTCGCCTGACTGCGGCTGCATGGTTCACCGCATGAACAGACACACAGCAAGCAGGCCGCATAACGCTGTCTCACAGGATTTGGCACTCGAACGAACTAAGGGAGCGTTTGGAATGTAATGTGGCACGTGGGAGGCCTGTTCTGCAGAGCGGCGCAAACGGGCTGGTGTCCACTGGACACTGGGCGGCACTCGGAGGCACTTGGACCCCATATGGACTGTAACCAGACACCTCGTTTGTCATAGTGGTCAGTTGAGTGCGATCGTTTGCTATCGTCTCGATTGAGCTCTTGGGAGCTGGTATACAACGTGTTGTGTGTTGTTTGTTCGTTTAGCGGAGTCTCTTTGCTTAACAACGATTTCAGTGCATTTTATAAAGGTACTGGAGTCAGCTTGCCATCCCACTTTCAATCGCCTTACCGATTGCGAGACTCATAGGCGTCCTACGACTCACGCGGAGGATGGCTCACTCACTGGGGGTCAAAAGCTTGTGCGTGAGCATTGCGAGTGTTGGTGCAGCTCAGATGCTTGCTCACTGTGCTTGCAGTGCACTGCCATGCGCTGACTTCGGATCAAAAGCCTCTGCTAACCACGTCGCTCAACTACCCCGCCCTGCCCATGCAGGCCCGTGCACTACTGGCGAACGGGTGGCAAGGCACGTGAGTTCCCGGAACTATCATCCGGCAGCTATGGCATACCCCATATCCAGGCCAAGCCCAACTTCGGGGTGGCCATCGGTGGGGGTGGCTACAGAGCAGCTACCCTTGCCTCCGGCTGGATCAGGGGCCTGCACAACATACCCCACCCTGAAGACAGCGAAGCAACTATCCTCAGCAAGACCAAGTACCTGAGCACCATTTCTGGCTCCAGCTGGTGAGTCCAAATCAAATTCCAAATTGTCATTCTGTTTTGGGCTAAACAGTTGCCTGCTTCTCTTGCCCTGCAAGTAAGGCCCTACCATGATGATATCCCATAGGAAAAGTGCCACAGGTCTCGTATCTGTCACAAGAACCGGTTCTGAGCCTAGACATCGTGCGAACATGGAAATGGTCTCGGCAGTACCCCATGTAATATGTTTTATGCTGACTAAGTCAACCCTTATCTCCGAGTCAGTCACTCCATGAGTGGCAATTTCAGGGCTGGATCCATGCGTTGACCAACCAGGGATGGACTCAGCACATCCATGTCACATTGCTGGCTTTTTGTAATCTGTCTCAAAATCACTCAGTTCCATGGCTGTCTCTCTTGTCGAAGGTTCAACGGCCCTTTTTCTTACATGAATCCCAAACCACAAACTGGATCACTGCCCTCTGGGGCCATGCGCGAAGATGCTGAGTCATTCTTGGGCCCCTACTACCGGCCTGAGAAGCTGGTGGTGCTGGCAAAGGGTGCAACTGCCAAGAAGGACGATGAGCTGAATGTGGTTGACCCTCCATGCAAGAGTTGCTTTGACTTCAACATCGCCAGTCAAAATGTAATAAGACTTCTGGCCCGCCTTCATTTATCGATGCTTCTTGTTCTGCTCTTGCTGCCATCATCCATTGTATTGATGCTGCCGAGGGCCTGAACCCTGAACATGTAACACATCAGTTAGAGCCAGGCCTGCCTTCAGGAAAGCGCCTTAAAGTACACGACGTTTATTGCCAGCTTGCAAACCCTAGTTAGCTATAGGGCTCCAATTCATTCTAGCCCACTTGCATGCATGCCGTTTGCATCTGGCTGCGACTTCATGCTTCACTGTATCGTTTGGCCTCGTGCAATCCTGATGGTAGGGTGCCTGGCTGGCACGTGGTTGTGTGCCTACTAGTTTAGGAGGCAGGTGCTGGAAGGTCTAGGTGTCTTGGTTCGTCTGCATGGCTGGTTTCTGCATGTTTGATTGATTGATTGAAACCCCTAGGGTACTTTTGTAATACTGTGGTCACTCTGCCCCTTTCCCTCCCGCAGACCACCGACAGGTTTTTGAGGGATTTCATCAAGGCCCATGACCCACTGTCAGGTGAGAAGATCCCAATATCCCATACAATTGTAGTCGCCCCCGCTTTCAGATACGTAAAAAGACACAAATGACTGTTCACTAGTTCAGCCTTTTGCTGTGCTGTCGGTTACTCATCCTCCGCATATGATTGTGACTAATGTGAACAGGTTTCTAGCCTGAGCGACTGAGCTCCTTTCTTTTTCCTGTGCTATGTTTCCTGAAGATAGTGGCCTTAGCTTTGCATGCAAGTGGCTCATCACAAGATAGGACAGCAATTTTATTTTACAAGCAGTAGTTTGACCCAGCCATGCAGACCAAAGCCGTAGCCAAAAAAGAAGTCAAACAAGGGATCTATCGGCTGCTGGACTGTGTGGTCTAATAAGGGCCTTAGGTTCCTTCACCTCACAAAGGGGCCACCTCCATGGAATCGCACTCCTTGGTTTGCACCGACCCCGCTTTCCCTGAAAACTGTTCACCAACCCCTGGAACCCTTGATCTCATCCAATCCTTTCTTGCAACACAGCTTCCAAGATCCTGGAGGGCCTCCACTTCCTGGACAGGGTGAAAGCCCCGGAGGATGATGACAAGGTGCTCCCCTGGACGGATGCCATCAGAACCAGTTTCCTTCAGCCCTATGGCTTGGACTCTATGGACAGCACCGTCTCGGCTGAGCACACAACGGGGCACATTGCGGACCAGGTGCAGAAGCTGCTAGATGACGAGCCGGTGTTCCTTGCTTGCGTTGACCCGGACAGGTGGGTAGTGTCAAGGGCTAGTGAATCATTCTTCAGCATATCATAGGAGGTGGAAGGGCAGGTTCAAGGCAGCTGCCGGCTTGGCAGTGGTTGCAATGTTACATCTAGGCGTACTGTCATGGAAGTAGGCCTAGATAGCGAGACTTTGCTTGTCCAGCACGTAGCAAAGCACCACGCATGTGGGCTGCAGCAACGGGGTAGGTTAGGATAGGGTAGGGTAGGGCAGGGTAGGCAGGTTAGGTTAGGGTATATTAGAGAAGGGTAGGGTAGAAGTGGTTAGGGTAGGGACAAACAAACAAAAAATCAAGGTGTGGCTGCACCATGGCAACTAGGTCGGACCGACCAAACACACCGGGGTCAAAACACAATTTCCTACTCAACGGAAACGAGCGTATGTTGTCATGCATGCCAGAATACAAACCGTACTCTGTTCCACCTTGGTGTATTTTATGACAGCTTGAGGTGCAGGGCCTATGGCACTTTTTGCTATGGCATATCACGAAATGTAGTAATATGTGCACACATTGGCTAGGCCACTTCTGCTCCCTGTTCTTGGTTGGGCACCACTTCTCCTTTCTCTGGAGCATCTTGGCTCTGATGACTCAAGCTGATTTAGAGTGCTGGCCCTTCGCACAGGCCCTACCCAATCATCATTGGAGCTGCTTTCAATGCGCCTGGCTCTGATGGGCACGTCTTCTACCCATATGAGTAAGTCGGTTTTCCGAAAAGCAGTGTATCTTCTAAACCTCAAGGATAGGCAAGGTTCAGCGTACGCTGGCCAACATAAGTCAGTAGGGTTCTGAGGCAGGCAAGGGAATACAAGCATTGAACAGGAAAAACAAAACATTTTCAATTAAAATCTTTTTTGGATTTTGATAAAGCTGACCACTGGGGTGACTGAGCTGGGCAGCTGCTCTACTGGCTCCGGCTAGCACTCGTCAGACCCCGTAACATTGTCATGGGCCCTGAGGGCATTGGCTGTCTGGACCGTGTGCATGTTTGCTACTGCCAGACAGCATTTGAAGGGGTACCAATGAATGCAGGCTCTAAGCATTTGCCAGACAACATCTGCTCCCGATGCTTTGTGAGGCCTGTTACACTGAGGAGTTTGCGGGCCCAGGAAATGAAAATGTGTGCACCCCCTTCCCTTAACTTTCCAAGTGTGTCAGTAGGCACATTGCCTGAAGGAATTGCCCGCCTTGAAGCTTGCAAGTATAAGACCGCAGGCATGAATACATATGCACTAGTTCCATTGCTTGTTCACAGACAGTTGGCCGCGTAATTGCTTGCCTGCACCAGAGTTGAGGAAAGCATCAGTCAGGCTGCTGCCTAGGGTCCCACTGGTGATCACCCACCTGTACTGCTGCTCATGCAAATTGTACTGCTGTAGTGCTGCTGCTGGTCGTACGTACCGCCTCTGGTCCCACAATGCTAATGCTACTGCTGTTGCCATCCCCACAGGTTCACTCCCCTTTATGTTGGCACACCTGCTGACTTTGAAGACGCAGAGCCTGCACTGGGTGGGGGTTATGTTCAGCCACTGGGCCTCAACGCCGTGCCGCAAGGCCCTCTGGAGGACTCCGAATCAGGGGTAGGTGGGAAGAACTTGATAGTTGTACAGATCAGCCCCTTTCTCAACCCCACGGGAAAGGGTAAGGCATAGCTCTCTCGTGTTCTCTTGATCTCTCTTGCTCGTTTTTTCTCGATCTTTCTCTGGGAACCTCTTAAAAAGCTCTTAATACTAGAGAGCAGCTGGAGGGAGAATGAGAGAGCTACGGAACGAGATTGTGGGTTCATATGCAGCAATTGTTGGGAGGGCACCTGGTGTTAGGTGCTGAGTTTCAGAACCAATCTCTTTCTGAGTAAATTGACCCTGTCACAGCAGCCAAAAGTGAACATTACAGGTATTGGGTGGGCAGTTGCCGTTTACAATGTTCAGCACTAATAGGAAGCATCAAGAATACCGGTGGTACATGCCGTGCGCGGAAACACAATCCATGCTATGTGCAGCCCTGTCCCCAGCCCAATTCTGAGCCTAATCTTGCCGGGGCTGAAGGCACCAGCACCGATGTGATATCAGTCCCCCAAGACCCTAACCCTAGGCCTAAACCTTCAAGTCTCTGGCTTTTCTTGCTTTGGCCGAAGGCACCAGCATTGTTGTCACGTGTTACTCGTCTTTATCAGTGACTCTGCCTTCCAATGTTGTGCATCAAGGCTGTATCATTACATAAGCCGAGTGTTCTGTGTCCTCAGGCCGAGCAATGTGAACCAGCCCTGCTGGGACTTTGCGGTATGTGCGGAGGGCTAAGCTGGCAGCAGTCTGTTTTGTGCGCAGCCTGTGGCACTTCTAGAGAGAGAGAGAACTACGCAGAGAAGGGGCGCAATCCCTTTTTGCATACGTCAAGGGAGTGGGCCTTTATATAACATAGATACGCCCACTACCATTTGGAACCCAGAACACATAAGCGGGTTGGCACTTCTACTATGGCATATCATAGACTGCAATATGACGACAACAGCCTGTATGGGCTTGTGGTGTTTGGACTCTGTATGTTGGAGCCCGTAGGGGACCTACATACCCTGCATTTCCCTTGACAGGGCATCAGGCCAGCCCATCTTGCCAGGTGCTGTCTTAACAAGCAGCTCAGGCACCTATCCGTGCTGCTGACCAGTGCTGATGCAAGTGCTGCTGCAATGTGCAACTGATTCAGATTGTTGCTGCAACTGCTTTCACTGCTGCCCCAACTACTGCATTTATCTGCTGCTATGGTGGCTTAAGACTGCAACTGCTGCACTTGCTTAGAACTCCTTCTGTTGCTGCTACTCCTCATAAAGGCTCCTGCTGTTACTGCTGCCACTACGGCTGTTACAGCTACTGCTGCAACAGCTACTGCTGCCACTGCTGCTACAGCTACTGCTGCCACTGCTGCTACAGCTTCTGCTGCCACTGCTGCTACAGCTACTGCTGCCACTGCTAAGCCAGCTACTGCTGCCACCGTTGCTACAGCTACTGCTGCCACTGCTGCTACAGCTACTGCTGCCACTGCTGTGCCACCGTTACTACAGCTACTGCTGCCCCTGCTTACGCCTGCTGTAACTACTGCTGCTGTGCTCTTACTCTTGGCCCTGCAGGAAGTGAAGGTCAGCGTGAAGCACCTGGTCCCTCTAAGTCAGATGGTTGCCATCTCCTCTTCCTTCTTTGCTTCCGGGGCTGCCGTCTCCGAGGATCTTAAGCAGCAGAAGATGGCCAGCACAGAGGAACTAGTGAACTGGGGCCTCTTCAACACCGACCCTAAAGCTGCTGATCCTGCTGCTGCCAAGGCCATGTTGGCTGCTGGGATTACGCCTGAGAAGGGTTCAGCTGGCCCTGCAAGTAGCCCTGCCTCTGCTGCTGCTGGCGCTCCCATGGCGAGGCAGATGGGGTTCGCAGATGGCGGTTCGGTGGATAACAACGGGGTGATGCCGTTGCTGAGGAGGAAGGTGGAGCACATTGTGATTTGTGTGGCTGCGGATCAGCCTGCAGACCAGGACTGGGAGACCTACGCCAAGGAGTGCTGTGAGTACCGTGGCAGATGGTTTAGGGCTTAGGGTGGAGGGACTCTTACTACATTTAGGGTTGGTGTGAGCTGTCTCATTGAGGAGCACTTGCAGGGGTGCTTTTCTACACATCTTGCCTTGCTCTTGCGTTGAGCTTTAGGGGTGGTATAGGGTATAGGGTTTAGGTGGCAGGTTAGCGCTAAGGGATGCTGTGAGTAGCCTGGAGATGGGTGGCATGGATGATTGACTGCTACTGTCCGGGTTGTCCTGTTAGGGTTAAGGGTTTTAGCCCCTCCTCTGCAGACAGAGTCAGGCTGCAGGGCAGCATGCCGGCCTCTCCTGCATGCTTGACCACAGTAAAGGTGGTCCTCACTCAGTAGGCCTACTTCCTTCATTGTACGCCACAAATGGTGTGTGCGTAGATGTACCCATGTAACAATGACCACAGCAGAACGAACAGTAGTCATTTGCGCAATGGTGGCGCCCTTTATATTGCATTCTGCTTTCCAGAACTAACCCTAGCCTCTGCATGTTCTCAGGAGTCAGTCCCCCTGGTTCAATACACCGGCTTATAAGTGTCTGCACGTGCCTGTTTCCCCACTCCACACTGGACATTGACAGACTGGAGATCCCTTTGCATGGCCGCCCTCTCTATTTCCCTCAGCCGCTTGGTTCTTACATCATAAGCCATTGCCTACAATCTTGTTCCCTTTGCGCTGACTCAACCACGAGACAGTGGCAGTGAGCGTACACTTCTGGCAACAGGCCTACTTATTGAGGCCGCATGATCTGATTTGTTCCTGCGTAGGTGATGCTGCCAGCTACTTTGGCGTGGCCAGGGCCACCTTCGTCCCCAGGATTGCGGCCGTGCAGTGGAATGACAATAACCACGTGTTTGGGAAGGACCAGATGGAGGGGGAGCGCCTCTTCAGGGTAAGGCCTCGACATTCTTAAATTCAATTTAGAAAACAAAGTGAAGAAGGAATGCATAAAATTGGAAGAAAAGAACAGAAAAAACCCAAAACTTGGAAATAAAGTTTACTAGGAGCTAGCCGGGCGGTCAAAGCCTGCTTCTATTACCTTGGCAACACATCACATTTTACAAGTGCTCAATGATTTAGCTCTTGTAAGAGTTGGTGTAGAGTTATTCCCGTCCCTCTGCTGTGGTGGGAGGCTTTGTTCCGGGATACACTTGTATTCGGCCAGTGTTCTGATTCTAGGGTCTAGCGAGGTACTATGGCAACTGCAGGGGAATGGAGGCTGACAATATCAACCCAGCATTTTGGGACATGCTTTTCCTCTGCTGCAAGTGCTAGTAGGCAACCGCCAGCCCGGCTACAGGTCCCAAGCCACCCAGGCTGTACGGCGTGATTAGTGTTTTCTGGCAGGAAGTTGAAGCGGCGCGGCGCCATTGTTACGGCTTGTTCAGTCCTTTAGCACCTGCACATACATGGGTTTTAGGGTCTAAGGTTTAGGGGTTAGGGCATCTACATGGTGTTAGGGCCGCACATGCCACTCACCTGATGCTGCTGCAGGGTGATGCTCTTGAACTAACTGTGGTGACAGCTCATGATTGCAAGGACTGCCAACACCTTCCCGCCACACCCCTTGCAATCCTGGCTTCCTTCATGTTTCCTTGCATTATGAAATTTTAGGTGTTGGCCTAAGGGCTTTTTTCACAGCTCCCTAGGCCTACGGGTTTCCTTGCGGCATGGCATGGCGCATGAAATCGAACCAAGGTGAAAACTGAAAAGAGCAAGTTGCAATTTGGATTCAAGATAGAACTTTGGGAATCAAATCCTTGACTACTAACTCCTTTTTGCATCTTCAGCCCATGTTCCATGATGCAGTGCACTCAAGCTCGGAGATTGGGTACAGGTAATCAAAGCAGGGGAGAGTGATGCGAGTGAAGCTGCCTGTCTCCAATTCATTCTGATTAAATAGTAAAATAAATATTGTTCTGATTAAACAATAAATTAAATATTCTTCTGATTCATTTTTTTTATGAAATTAATTTTTCTATTTTTTCTGCCCCCTCTGCTGCAGGAGTTGTACCAGCACATGCACTCCCAGCTGAGGAAGGGAGGCGCCCCCTACTACAGGGGGCAGTACACTGTCAGGGACAACGCATTTCACAACGTTGAGGGAGGCTGGGAGGTAGGGCAGGGGACTGGGGGAGCAGGGTTTTACATGCTGCTGGGAGGTAGGGCAGGGGACTGGGGGAGCAGGGTTATACATGATGCTGGCTGAATGCATCTGTCCCCCCCCCACCGGACCTCCTTCTCCTGGCTGCTTGCTTCCCCGCATGCCTGGTCTGCAATAGCTAGTTCCCACCTGACTGCGCTTTGCCTGCCCCCCCCCCCCCTTCTTCCCTGCATGCATGCTAATGGATCCCATGCCTGCTGTGCCCATACATTTGCAGGTGGATGTGCTCTGGGTGTTCAACCAGCAGGCAAAGAACTGGGAGAACTCCCTGCCCAAGGCAACTCGCACCAAGCTCGAGACCGAGCGCAGGGGTTTGGTCAATGCCAACAGTGTGGTGCCCAGGGAGACTACCACCCAGAGCCTGGGCGGCTGGGGCCGCATCAACACCCTGCACCGCTTCCCCTACTTCACCACGTACGCCCTGGACTATAACAATGCCGCTACCAACATGCTGAGTCAGTTGGCGAGCTGGGTCATGATGGAGGCAGCGGGGGAGCTCCAGGATATGATGAGGAAGGCCGGGAGCGTTATGCCCCAGACGGAGGAATAGTGACCTCAGGCTGCATAAAGCGCGGCATAGGGTTTAGGGTAACAAGCCTGGCGGTAGGGTTTTGGGCTAAGGGTTAGGGTGGAGGCCTGGGGTGCAGGCATGTGGGGAGAGATCCAGGATGAGATAAAGAAGGCTGCTGGGAGCTCTAGTGGTGAAGCCCCATCCAGGTGGAGGATTTTCCTCCTAGTGCTGCATAAAACTGGCTCTCCTGAGGTAGAGCTGGTGCACGTAGCTCTATTGGCGTCTCCAGTGGGTGCGGGATGGTTTGTTACTGTGGCAGTGCCAGTTGGCAGCATGGTTCCTGTTGCATTCGACCACAGGTTTGTCTGTTGCTAGGAGGGCCCTGGAAGCAGCTGGACACTGGGGCTATGTGGGCCATGCTGGGGAAGTTTAAGCACATGGTGTTGCGCGATCTTCACATAAAAACTCACATGTTTGACACACTTGTCAAGCCAGTGGCTGTCCTATGGGTGTGAAGCGTGGGGGCCACATGCCCTACAGCATCTTGACACTGCCAGTGGTATGTTGGATTATTCCTTACGGGAGGTTCAAACGTTGTTCATGCGACAGCTAGGCAAGTTTTGAAAACACATAAATAGGCAGGTCGTGCCGAAGGAGCTTTGCTGGGTACCCCTCTCCACCCACTGGTGCAAGATGGTATTGTGCTGTTTGAATGAGATGGCGAAGGCCTCTACATGCCTGATGAAGGTAGTATTTGTGACAGTGTGCGCCTGGGCTGTGTTCACAATATGGGGTGGACTGCTATGGTTCTTCGGATGTTACGGCAGCTCCTCTTACGGAATGCTGGCTGACCAGGTGGTGCATGATGTGAAAGCACCTATAGACAATGTAGACTAGACAGACTTGCGGTTACTTGCCTTTAAATGGGACACAGTTGAGGCTGCATGGGGACAGGTATGGGAGAAGGACTGGGAGGCTATAGCCACCACCACCCCACGCCAATGTGATGATGGGATCACACTTGCTGCACACAAGCATTGGATGGCTGCATCCCCAGTTTTTGATGTAGTCACTGGGCTTCCCATGAATCGGACCCTATGGTATAGACCCGGCATGCCAGAGTATGTTGCATATACACATTCGGTGTACCCTTGCAATTTGATAGACTCTATGAAGTGACTTCATGCGCTTTAGGTGTGGGTCACAATACTTGGCTATAGCAACACGAAGGTGGCACAACTGTCCTAGGGCACAACGCATCTGTCAAAAGTGCACTGCTAAAGAGGTGGAGGACGAATTTCATGTCATTTTCAGGTGCTCTGCGTATGAATCACTACAAGTATCTATGCATGCCCAGTATCAACTGTTTGCTTGCGTAGGTGGCATACATAGAGCAGAGCGAGCAGGCGACGCAAGCATGTCCAAGTTTATGAGTCAAAGCCCTCGTCATGTGGCCAGGTTTGTGTCTGTGTGCATGCAGTTACGGGAGACAAAGCCTGATCTCAGTAGGCATTTTGAAGACTACCATGTTGACCCATTCTCCTCTGATGGTGATGGTTGAGCTGTACATAAGCTATATGTTTACTGACCATGGTACATATGATATGTTGAAGGTAGGACCATTAAGCCCAATATGTATGCTGTCATTGTTTCATTTCTGGCTGGAACAGCTTTAGTAGATATGAGGAAGATCACTACATATCATGAGTTATGTCTGGATCTATGGTTATGTGTTGGTGTTTTTAGCCCTATGAGCCTTCATTGGCTCCCATGGGACGCTCTTCTGGGCTAGTTGGTAATCTGGTAATCTGGCAATTCCTGCTGCCCACGATTACGATTACGATTACAACATGGCCCATCAAAAGGGGGCGCCCGTACGGAGCCAACCTAGGTATCTGATGGAGACGCTGATGGAGAGGCGAAAGTCTCTGGGCAGTACAGCAGAGGTAGCAGCAGCTGGCCAGATGGGACAGATGCAGGTGACTGCTCTTAGCTACAGAGCAAAGCCATGCAGTATCGTCAAGGTTTTCAATTGGCTGGCATGGCAGCGACCAGCATGAGTAAAAGGGATGTATGAATTATTTGATTGGGTATTGGAAAGGAAGGTGCTGGCGTTTGTGTTGCAAAAGCATGATATGCAGAATGTCATTAGCTGAAGTTGAGCTGTTTAAATAGTGAGTATGCATTGTTTGACTAGTGAAAGGTACTGCTTTGAATAGGTTGCATTGCATTGCGTGAGCATATCTTCAACCATGTGGGGCCTGCAGAATGGGCCAGGGCTGAGACAGCAGCATCTGCTACAGGCAGGGCTGGCAGGTGTAGGTGAAAACATGAGCAGATTGACGGCCGCAGTTTACTCTGTGGTTCATGCTGTGAGGTTGGCAGGCAGAGCTTGAAATTGCAGGCACTTCAGGTTCTGGACACACCATGCTTCGTTACTTGCACTCACCACGGTGTGTGGGGGGGTGTAGAACCATTATCTCCAGCCTGTGTGTATTAGTATCTGGCAGTTGACACTGAATGTGCAGGCAACTAGGCTTGCGCGCTTGTCACTCATTACGATGAGGTGCATCCTATGTGTCGGTCATTCAGCACGACAGCTGTCATGTCTAATTGTCTTACGCATACGATATTGCGATGCATGCCGATGGAGACGTATTGTGGCATGGAGATGTGCAAAGGAAAGTCAGATACTGAGTTGCTGTCAAGGGTGGCACTCGGGTGTGTGGACTGATTCTGTCAGTGAGGTTGGCGCTTTGCATAGTGGAAGGCATGCTGGGTACTTCTGTGTGTGGCGCCGAGCTTGTGTTTGCTTACCCTTGTGACTGATAGGGATTTGGCTATGGGATTGTTGCAGTGTGAGAAGCCGCCGATGTAAGATGCCAGATTGGCGCGGAAAGTCACGAGGAAGGCAAAACTAGCCTCTGGCCGAGATCACTGGCTAGCGCAGAATTAGTTGGGTCCCAGGGGCCCGGATAACACCATATGTATATCGACTGGCGACTATTACTCGCTATTACTCAACACACCACACTAACAAACTGGTTGGCGTCATGCTTGGGTGCTGCATGGCCCGGAGGGCTGTGCAGTGGTCTCTCTTAACTAACAAACCCGGTTGGAGTCATGCTTGGGTGCTGCACGGCCCAGAGGGCAGTGCAGTGGTCTCTCTTAACATATGTATATCGACTGGCGAAGCCCGATGACGACTGCCTTATGCCGCCTCGCTGGCTTCTCTTCTCCCTATATTATTATTACATTTCATGATATGCCATAGCAATAAGTGCCATAGGCCCCGCACCTCAAGCTGTCACAAAGAACAGCGAGGTGGAACAGAATACGGGTAAACTTCGACATGTATGACAATATATGCCTAAACATGAGGTCCAGCAGCTAGGTCAAAATCACCCAAAACCTCCGCTGCCCCAATGGGGGTAAGAGCCTCCCTCCTACTTAAGAAAGCAAGGAGGGCTTGTAAGCCCGGGTGCAAGCAATAGTTGGTAACAAACCCCATTGGTTGGACCTCACGCCACATCAGAAGGGTGAGCATAAGCATTCCTAATCTTCCAAGCAGCTGCAACATATTTAGCTATACACTTAAATGCATGCTTGAAAGGGCCATATACTAAGCCAGACTCCTCATCGACGTCTACACCCCAGAACTCTTCATTAAGCATGCTATGCAGCTTCTCCTCATCAGATTTGCCATCCAATATCTGACATTTTGCAGCAACATCAGGGTCAGAAGTCAGCATCTCCCACAGCTTTTGCCTTTGTGCCTGGTAAACAGGACAGTCAAACAAGAAGTGTTCAGGAGATTCAACTTCACCTCCCAATTCAGGGCCAAGATCACAGGACTTGCAGCACTCCCTACGTGCACTTTGCCTGCTAGCGCTCTGCCTACCGAATTTTGCTGTCATAGCGTTGAGAGGAAGAATACCTGCACGCAGCTGCATAATGAGTTCCATGCCTTTGCTCAGAGGGCCTGTGCACATATATGGCTGCGGCTTGAAATAATTAACATCGTCATTGTAATGCTGCATATCCCTATAGTATGATATCCTAGACAGGCTGATCTACGTAGTGCTGCTTAATACTGTCCTGGGCGCAGCTATACCAAGAACAGGGTCCTGAGAGGTTTCAATGTCTGTAGGTTCGTACATGCCAAACACACTGCCATAGATGCGGCCCTAGACACAAACCAAGCCTGGCCTCGAACACACGCGTGCAAGTATCGACCCTGGCCTGGGACAGGCGAGGGCAATGAAGAGGACATACAGCATAGACGTTTCCTACATATGACAAGGATACATCGGGACAAGCTGGCCATCAGCTTGTCCACACATATATGCAATCGACAACATGCAGAACTCCCGCCAAGTTCGTCACCCGAACTCTGAACCCTAGTGTGTTGAACTCAATCGTGCAGCAAGGTCAATAGGCGTGACAATGGGCAGAAATACTGGAACCTGGTCCATCAGAAGTGATTGTGTCAGCAATATCATCTCTTGGTCCAGAAGTATCAAAAATACGACCTTGCCATTTATCCCCGAATAATGACACTATCTAGATAGCCGGACCGACCTGCTTTCACATGCACCTCAGGTCCTTCGCAGGCAAACACACACACACACATGCATCCGCAAACTACAAGTGGATAGTGGAGATAGACACTCATTTCTCTAGGAGCTGTGCTGGGAATGATGCACAGATGTGATGCTGTAGGAGCGTGTCGGGGACTCTTTCAAAGCGGGCACTGAAGATGTGTGCATGGTTACTCGCACATGGCATGCTAGCTGTATGGCAGTGATCTGCCGCCCTTGACATGAACGGGGCTTCGACCAGAAGGACTACTGGTCCCAAGTTGAGTGATGAGTTGCAAAGACCCGAAACAATTTTATTATTATGGCTGTTCACACAGGGTGTATCCGGATTTGCAAATCTGGCTTGGGCAGTACAAGTCCCGCTTGGCTTGAGTCAATCCTGTTTTCCAAGCTCGATCCTAAGCTAGCGGCATTCCAAGCGGGATTCCCAATCCACCTCTAGAGGTAGTCTGGGGTGGATTGTATGTGAAAAATGTGAATGTGGCCACATGAGTGCGTCATGCCATGTTTGATATGTCTGGGTCATGCCATGGATGGCACTCTGGTAATTGATACGGTCTTACAATGTGGCTATGTGTGCTTACTACCAGTTGCTTCGCTCTGAATGCATACGCAGCACAATCACTGCAATATCCTTAGGGTTTGACCCTCTCAATACTGATATTTTGCCAATGTAAGATTCACGGTAGATGTGGCAAGGGGTCCCTAGCGTTTTTGTGAAAAAATCCAGGGGGGCGTAGACAAAGTAGACCGGGTAGACACAACCCCGATATGACCAACATGGAACCTAAGAGATGGGTAGTCGCAGTGGACGCAGTAGACACACTTTACCCTATGCCTTATATGCCTAGGACATTGTAGACAGGGTAGACATAGCAGTCAAAGGATACACATCTATAGCACATATGAGACAGGGTAGACAAGGTAGACAGTGTAGACACATATCAGCTGTGATACCTATGCGACAGGGTAGCCAATGTAGACAAAGTAGGCACACCTCAGCTACGTTACTTATGAGACAGTGTAGACAGGGTAGACAAGGTAGACAAAAAAGACACACCTCAGCTACGTTACCTATAAGACAGTGTAGACAGGGTAGACAAGGTAGACAAAATAGACACACCTCAGCTACGTTACCTATAAGACAGTGTAGACAGTGTAGACAAGGTAGACAAAGTGACAAAGTAGACACACCTCAGCTACGTTACCTATAAGACAGTGTAGACAGGGTAGACAAGGTAGACAAAATAGACACACCTCAGCTACGTTACCTATAAGACAGTGTAGACAGGGTAGACAAGGTAGACAAAGTAGACACACCTCAGCGACGTTACCTATCAGACAGTGTAGACAGGGTAGACAAGGTAGACAAAGTAGGCACATCTCAGCTATGGTACCTAGGAGACAGGGTAGACATGGTAGACATGGTAGACAAAATCACATAACAGCCTATGTTGGCCCGATTGAAGATACGAGACGGTAGACGAAACTCTGATTATACGACTTGGCACACACTCAGATAGACGAGGAACCAGCCAGATATGTTACATGCTAATTGCTCCATCACTTTCTGCACTGGACACACTCAATGGGCCATCTCCCTCCAGTTGTGCCTGATTGCAGCTTGCCCCAAACTGCAAGTTGTAATCTTCCTAGCTATACTCCCTTGCATCTTGTGAGTACAACAGAACAAAAGGGACAACCCCCTGTGCAGCTCTACGCGCAAAGGGCAGTATTGATGGCCTTTGGAATAAACCCCTCACTGCTGCTTGTTGCCGTGCAGTGAGTTTCCTGCATTCTGCTGCTTGCAATGCACACTTCTGATTGTATAACCACATAACATACTCAACCAGCTCAATGGTATGGTCAGGCCTCATGTGTGTTGTGAACTTCGTGCGACGATTCAACACAAAGTGACCATTCTCATTGGCTGTGGTTCCTATGACTTGCATTTCTGGATACACAGGCACAAAGTTGAACAGGTAGTGAGCATGCTGCTTGCATGCTTGCACTGCACTGCCCACCTGTGCTGACCCATCTTCCACACCATCAGCCCACTTCTGCAACTCCGCAACAAACAGCCCACATCCAAACGCTTGCACTTCTTCCACAGACATCCCATTTCCTAAGGCTGGCTCAACTTCATCTGCAAATTGGTACACCAGCTTGAACACTTTCTGCAGCCTCCTCTTGTGCTTGAACTTCTGCCGCTTACTCAAGTGCTTGTAGATGCGATCAAATCCATGCCACTGATCATCTCCCACAATCACTGGGTCAACATTACTCACTGATGATGCCCCAAAAACGTCAGCATACAAATCCCGCACCATGCTTTGGTCACCATGTGCATTGTCAGTGGCCACGTACTTTGTTTTCACACTCCGCCTACACCTCTTTTGAGCTTCCATCACAACCCGCAACCCAGCTTGCTTGTCCCTAGCTGCCTTACCAGGCAAAAAAGAACAATGTACAGCCATCTGCGTTACAGTGGAGTGTACGGTTTGCAAGCAAAAAGGCGCTTGCATGTACTTGTTAACCTTGCCATCTTCCCCCCTGACATGATATGAGCACTTCAAAGCCACCTTGAAAGTCTCATCTGCTGAAATACCCAAACAGAACTTCTCACGTGCTGTTTGCAAATCCCTCTCAAAATCATCCCGCAGAAATGTATTGAAATACGCCCGTATAATCATTGCCAGTGTCCGGCGATCAGTAAACAGCTGGGTTCCACGCTCTTGAACCCATTGAGGCTCTTCACAGCCAATCAACTCAGCTCTTTGCTTTACACTCAAACACCGCTTATAATCTGCCAGAGCCTGTTTGTGGTTTTCCAGCCATTGCTGCTGCACGATCTCAACTATCTGGTATACTGTAACCCGCTGCTCAAACTTACATACAAGGCTGCTCAGGAATTCACTTGTCATGTAAGTTTCACCATGCTTCACAACCATTGGGTTTGGCTGTACTTCTTCCCAACTGTGCCCTGACGTGCCACCATACAACCATTCCAGAAACTCAGGACGCATGCACGAAAAGTAATGACCGTGCGTCCGACAGTAGTACCACTGCACATATAATGGAGAAGGCTTAGAAACATCCAACAGCCATCCAGCACGCTTCTTCTGCCATATCCCTATGTCACATTCCTCTCCATCCTCCATACCTTCGGTGCCTCCACATGCACACCCGTCAGGTATCCACCCATTCTCATCACTTTCTTCCATTTCCCCATACTCATTTTTCCAACGCCTATGCAAACAGAGCACTTTACTTGGGTAAGCCCACTCAGAAAAAGGCTGCAACCCTTCCATCTTCACTGTGAGCTCAGTGGCAGCCCGCTAGGCAAGCCACCTTGTACACGCACATTCAGTGTAGCCATCAGTTGCTGCCTGCCTCCCTCCAACCCATCATCACCATCCCCTTCCCCTGGCTCCTCCCCTCCACTGCCTGGATCTCCCATACCTCCTGCTGGTTGCTGGGGAGGACTGTCTGCAACAGCCTTCCTTACTTGGTCAATCACAGTCTCTGGGAGCTTTGATGTAAACAGCAGGATCATCCCACTCTGCTTGGTGGCCCTCTTCTTCACGATCCCAGCTTCCTCATCCAGAAAGTACAAGGCAATACGCTTCTGGCGCACCCACACCCCATACTCAGGCGACTGCTCCACAAACTCCTTCAGCTGCGATGCACCCCACAGCCTCTCCACCCCAGTCAATGCTTTGGCAGTTGCACGCAGAGTATCTGGATGCACTGCAATAGCCTCCTTGTCATCTTTCCAGCAGAAGCAGACGCCGTCACGCTTCAGAGGAGACATGGTGAAAGGTGAAGGCAGCATGTGGCCTGCCACAGTCACCAGATCATTCACAACACCCAAGTACACTGGTGCTTCCCGGTTGCCGCACAAATGCGCCGCCCACCCGCCCTTGGCAACGCTGAAACAGTGTGCTTCGATCAGCTTGCCTTCCTCTTCGCCTAGCGCATCCGTGTACAGCAGCGTGGCCCCGACAGCGACAACAGCAGCACCCTGTGCCCGGCGGTTGTTCTGTGGACCAAAGTGCTTGGTGAACTTGGCGGCAGCAGCCTCAATGTCAGCTGCTGACACCTGCAAATACAAGCAAACAAACAATTGTCTTTAGTTATCAATATTGAGAACACACCCATCTGCAGCAAGTGGCAGGCTGCAGCCCCCCCCCCCTCCTCTTCCCCCCCACCCCTTGCAGGTGTGGCAACTTGGAAATGCAGCAAAACTAACGGCACAACTCAGATAAGTGCAAGCAAGCTGATAGAAACATACTACATAAGTGCTTCCCTTGGTATACCCAGATATACTTTGCCTACCCCCACTTCAGTATCATACATTAACCACACCTGAGATGCCAAGTAAAGAAGGTATGGGAACAGGTGCGGTGCATGCTCATTGATGGCCTCTGACAGCTCCTGCCATGTGACATCCATGGTGGCAGGCATGTCCATAGGGATGTTGAGCAGACGGGACAGTGTTCTTGCCTCTTTGCCCGCAATGCCAAGGTTGTAGTAGTTGGTAGTAAACAGCGCTTGCGCAGTCAAACTGCTACTGCCTTTGCTGCTTGTGCCTCTGGATGACCCGTCAAAGAAGCACTGGAGTAGAGCCAGGACATTGGTGTTCTTCATATTAACCGATGGATCATCAAACACCATAGCACCGTGGTGCACCAGTTCTGCCCGAGCAAACACGTATGCCGGAGTGAAGTCAGTAATGATACTGCCAATGGGCCTGCCGTTGGCCATGCAGATGGCGTGGGAGGCCAAGCTCTTGCCGGATGCTGGTTCTCCATGGATGACAGCGATAGCACGATTGGTCATGGTGCTGTTGGTGAAGAGGTGACTGGTAAGGGCAGGTAGCAGTGCAGTGCTGTACACCAGTCCAGCTGGATAAGGATCATTCTTGTACGCCTGCAAGGAAACAGCACAACATTAAGATTAGGGTATGGTGAATTAAGCCATAAAAACCTATGCTGTTGGTACATGTAGACCTAGCATCTTCCATGGCTGTAAGCAGATAATGTTGGCAGCCAAAAATACAGCAGCTTATGTGACGCGTCGACCAGCTTAGCAACCAAAACAGATATACGGTAGATTGCCGCTGCAGCATAACAATCACACACATAATAGACGCAAGTCTAGTTAGTACTTGCAGGAAAAGCTATCAACACATGACAGAAGTCAGTCTAATTGGGATGTTCCATTCTGCAGTCATTACCAAGCTCACCTTAGCTACTGTAGTCAGTAGTGCTGCAGCATGCTGCCTCCCTTCAGCAATGGCTGTGTATGGGTAGGGGCTGGGATGCAAGCATTTCACGATGTGACGCTCCAGCTCTGGAAACACTTGCGCCATCTGATCACCGTTGGCAACATGAAGGCGCTCTCGGATGGAAGCCGCTGCCTGAGTACCATCTGGCATCAAGATGACAGACGGTGACAACACCCACACATACCTATCGGGCAACAAGCAAAATAATCATAATAATTAGTGACAAACAAAAGTAGCAGTGGCAAGCACTGACAAGCAGTGCCGAGTGCAGATACTAACAAAGACGCCAAGACAAGGAGTAACAAGTAAAAGCAGCAGTCACAAGCAGTGAGATGCAGCAGCAGCAGTCAGATACAATGACACAGTAACATAACATTATTAGGGCAGATGTATAAACGTATCAACTGATTGGCTATCTTAGACGGCAGTTCCTGCTGCAACCCACTGCTAAAATGATCCCATCAACATTGACCGTTACTTACTCTGGCGACCCATTATCTGTAGGCACGGCGGTATACCCAATCCAGCCAGTGATGTAGCGCTTATCTGTGCTGTCTACATAACTTTCAACATCATTGCAGTAGATGGCCTCAATGTGGGAAGACTTCAAGCCAGGCGTGCTCAAACCACTGATTCCACACTGCTGGTTGATAGTTGCTAGGAACTTGCTGGTTTGATTCCGCTGCATCAACATCAAAGGAAAAACATTAGCCAAATGGATACAATCTTTACGTTGTATCAAGATGCTTTGAGGAAACATTAACCATTAATTGCAGCATAGCTGGACTGCACAACTCTATCTTTACACTTACATGCTGCTCATTGACAATGGCAAAGGCTGACAGGATTTCCCCCCCTTGGGCCTTGGCAATGTAAGCATAATCGCCCACGTTGGTCTCCATGTCGCTGTCCTTGTGGAGCTGATAGGCTGGTTGCACGAACTGGATGCTGAAGTTGGACAGGATTTGTGCTTTGGGCTTAGCAGTAGACTGGCAGATGCTGCGTGAGCTGCTTTTGCCACTGCTGGAAACGCATCCTGGAGGTACTCTGGGAGCAACAATGCAGTGTTTATATGCCACTACTCGTGGATGTCCCATAGGCACGGGCCTATCCAAAATCCGGTAGAACGGGCTGTCCTTGCCTTTTGCATGGCCAAGCATGCACTGTGCAGATATAGGACGTTTCTCCCGATCATACACCTCTTTCAACGTACTGTGGGTATGAGGCAAATTTGTCCAGATTCCCGCAGTTTTCGGGTGGCGAAACAAAAAAGCGAATGGTTTGCACAGCTTTAAAACCTGACAATGTATATAATGTTAAGAGTGTGCTGATGTTTCATCACAACAAGATAGCATAGTTCAGCTGGCTGGAATAGACACATGCGATGCGATAGGTCTTGTGTTCGAAACTCTGCACCCCTACTAGGTTAGCTTTTTTTGGTTGGGGCCACCGGCCCCGTGCAGGAGGAAAGGCCCAAAAACCAATTTACGAATTTTTCCACTCCAAAAAACCTTGCCCCACACCCCCCTCAAACCCTTCCTTTCCTCTTCCCCTATCGACTGGGGGGCCCTCTCACAAGCACCCACCTGACCCCCCACCCCCTCTCCCCGACCCTGCTTTTCGATTCCAGGCTCTGCTGCTCCTCACACCACAGCAGGCAGCCAGCCCCACCATGGTACTGCCCAGCCTCCCTACCAAGTACCCCATCCTTCCTAACTGGCATGGCATGACCCGGGGACTATCCACTTCAAACAGCACCCACCCTGCCCCAACCCCTACCACCAGTTTCCCTCATCCCAGTACTGGTTGGCAGACGACCGCTTTGCAGCTGGTTCTTGAGTACAGTCCATGTGTATGCTGGACATCCATGCTGCCAGGTTTAGGGTTCAGCAGCCCTAAACCCTCAGTGCTGCAGCTGGTTTTGGAAGTTCCCGAGTTTCACAGCCCTTGGCCCAAGTCTTTGGTCTTACTTTAGGCGCTTCTCTACTGGCGAGATAGAAGGCATTGCATTCAATGTCTTGTTATATGCAGCTTTGTGGGGTGCTTGACTGCCCAAGGGTACTGCATTGTTGTGGGGCCCCTTGTTGTGCAGTGTTTTCAATGGGGAACCGTATCCGTATGCATGGGTGCCGGCTGCAGTCACCCGCTAGGTGCACTAAAAGTCACCTTTGTTGGTATCTTATCTGAAGCGAAAGAGATTTAAGCGTATGAAAGCAGGTGCAGTAGCCCGTAGCTCAGGGAGCTGGATGAGCACAGCATTGGGATCAGACGTGTACATGGGCGCCAATGAGCCAGTGAATTCGTGTGGACAAATTTGCCTCCTACCCACAGGAGATGGCCCCGGTATATTTCACGCACGACAGCCAATGGCCATGGTTACGCTACCCGGCCACGCTGACTCGCAGCTCCTTTGCAAACCATATCAGCACCAAAGCGTTCTATGTTACCTTGGCTGCTGCGCATATGCGCTTGAACCGCAGCAAACGTCACGGTACGGGAGAGTTGTCGGTGCCAAGTCAGATGGGTCACTGATCTCACACTAAGTTACTGGGTGTGTAGGCCCTTCGCGGGCCAGTACGCCAGCGTTGCAAGCACACATGGCAATTGCTTGACAACGCCATTGCAAGAAAAAGACCCTTACACCTCCAGTACTGAATGCGACACTCACTCCTACTGCCCCACGTCATGGCCGTCTTCTCCCCAGCGCTGCCTGTAAGCTGCTTAGGTCGCTGCTCAATGTGCTCTCCGTTCTCTAGCTGGAAATCCTGTCACTTTAGCAGCATTTGGTTGATGTATGGTTTGGCATTTCACTTCTGAAGCCAACTGACACTGCCGGGACCAAGGCTCATCAAAACCGTCTGGTGGTAAGATTTAACGCGTATCAGATATCGGCTTCGATAGATGCCAAGAATAACGGATTTACGCGTGAGTTGAGATGCCCGCCTGTACTCATCTACTTCACACAGGCTTGTCGAGAGGCTGGAGTGAGGCTGGTACAGGTAACCTTAAAAGACTGGACCCTAAATGCATTTCGGCGTAATGCCTCATCAGCGGGGTGGCCTTAAAGCTACCCATATCAGCCATATATAGCAAACAAAATGCTGCACCAGCCAACTCGACGCCGCCAGCTAATTGTCTAAACCTCACAAACCTAGTGACTCCTAAGTCGCAGTGACTCACATGATCCTCCCATCTGCTCGACATAAGGTGCCAAAACAAAAGGGGGGAGTTCGAGTCTTTGTGATCTATCGAACTCCCGGTGCAACTACACATCCAAACACTACAAGGGGGGGGGGGGGCTCTACTTCACATGCACAAACTGCAGTGAGCCAAAACATGCAGACCAAAGTGTGCAAGAACATACTAGTCCTTTGCATGCACTAGGAGCTTTGACAAATTAGCAGCGTTCTTGTAGGCCACAGTGATATGATCCCCACATACAATCTCCAATTCAGGAGTAACAGCCTTATGAGCTGCATACACCTGATTGATGATGGTGCTAAGGCCCCCTGTACACTCTTTAGGTCCATACGATGCTACAAAAACAGGCCCACTTCTACTGGTAGGTGGCTCAGTGTCCACGTCCTCTATCAGGTAATGTAAGCGATCAGCATGGGCAACGCTATTAGCTACTTCAACAAACAAAGCTTCAGGGTAACCCCTCTTTAGAACCCTTTGCTCAAAAAGCTGGGCGACTGCTTCGTAGTCTGCTACATTGCTGTTAGTGACTGCATACCTTATCAGCTCTCCTCTTATCAGGGCCCTGAAAACTGAGGGACGATGATGCGAAGAGAAAGGTACGTACATATACTTGTTATGCGCCTTTTGAAAAGTGCTAAACTTTATAGGCACCAAACCATCTACAGCTGATCCCATGTCCTTGGACACCCAGAGGTCTAAAAATGCTACTCTCACATCACTAATGCTCCATGTAAGATTGATGTTGGGCAACAGACTGTGCATGCGTTGCAAAAAAGCGTGCAAAGCATCAGCTGGCCCTTCCCACATAAAGAAACCATCATCTATCAGCCTGAAATAATGTTGGGGAAAGTTAGGAAACTCTCTCCTCATTACATCTTCAATGCAGCGAGCCACGTAGATGTTGGCATAATCTTCGGCACAGGGTGTGCCCATGGCAGTGCCGTGGATTTGCTGATGTACCTTTTCTCCTCTAATGCAGAAACTATTGTCCATGACAAAATGCAGTAGATCATAAACCACTCCTCTCAGAGCAGGTTTGACTACTTCACATGCAGCTTCAATAGCTTCCTCATTGTCTATGCTAGGATACATTGCCACTACATCAAAAGTGACCAGGAATGCATCACACGATACTTGCACACCCTCTAGTTTCCTTATGAGGGTACGCGAGTCTGGCAGAACATGATCATATCTGTTCTTGCATGCCTCATGTAACACATCTGCTAGCCATACAGAAGCTGCATATGTGACCCAAGAATGGGAGGGGACAATAAGCCTGCCTTTGAGATTTGGCAGCTGCTCCCTGGTCACCTCAGGCAATTTATGTAACTTAGGCAAGACATATGGGTGCGGAAAGAGATGTGCCTGCTTTGCCCAGTGCTCAAAATACCTAAACACATGAGCAGGCAGGTCTCTGCGCCACAAACTCAGGATGCCTTTGAACCTAGCGACTAAAGCCCTTATAACCTGCTCAGCAGGGTCCAACACTAGTTTAAATTGCTCAATGTCATTAAGCTCCTTTAGTAGGAGAGCCTCATAATCAGCTTTATCTAGAATGCATAGACCTAAATTCTTATCACTGGGCTTTACTATGATGTCAGGATCAGTACGTAATGCTTGCAACGCACGCCTCTGAGCTGGCCCCAGATTTGTTTTGGGACGGCAATGCTGCTGCTTCTCAAAGAAAGCTTGTACATGATCAGAAACATCATCCAAAAATGCCTCTACACCTGCACCAGCTGCTTCAGGCTGGAAGGCAGGGTTTGGCACATGGTATCTACTGTCATACCCTAAAGTGTTAAACTGAAAACCTAGGCGGACTCTCCTGGCAAAACGTTCTACTTGCTGCTGAATAACACTATCCGCGGTAGCTCGTGTAGCTGTAGGCACAAATTTCAAACCAGCATTAAGCACTTGGAGAGCAGCCTGGTCAAATGACTTACTGCTAAGGTTGAATGCACCCACAAGGGGTAGACCACTCAAATTAGCTACTGCTGCTGCTCCTTGCTCTTGCTTGCGCTGTTCCTTTAGTAGCCGTTGTTGCTCCTCCCATTCCTGTCGTTGTAACCCCAGTTCGACTGCCTTCCTCTTTCTCTGTTTCCATACCCGCCGCCTCTGCCTGGTGCTGGACTGTTGTGGTGCCTGGCTGGTGGGGGTCGGCCAGAAAAATGCTGCTGCTGCTGCTGCTGCTGCTGCTGCTGCTGTGGCTGATCATTGTAGTAGTTCCCGCGAGGGTGGTAGTACTGCTGCTGCTGCTGCTGGTCTTCATACCTTTGGCGCTTGGGAGGAGGGGGTGACCTGGGAGGAGGAGGGGGGGGGGGTGACCTGGGAGGAGGAGGGGGTGGCCTGTTCTGGAAGCTGGACAGTGCTGCAGCACAAGCAGCTGCAGCTTGTGCAGCAGCTGCTGCTTGTGCATAAATCTCAGCAACGAACTGCGGGTCATGTGCTGTTGCTGTTGCTGCTGCTGCTGGTCTTTGGTGGTTATCCGGGAAGTGGGAGTGGGTGGAGGCTGAGGGTGTAGCTTTGCTGGAAGGGGTGACTCCTGCTGCTGCTGATTTGTAAGTCCTGGTTTGAGCGGGGGGGGGGGTGGGAGCGGGGGATCTGCCTGCTGCTGCTGGTGTTGCTGCTGCTGTTGCTGGTTCTGTTTCTGGGGGGTTCTGGTGCTGCGGGCAGTTATCCAGCCATGCTATCTCCTCACGGCTCAAGAGTTGAGAGCTGTTTACCAGCCTGTTGATGGTCTGGATGGCCTGAATGGGTAACAGGGCGTTCTTTGGAGTGCTGCTACCTAGCTTGGAGGATCTAGGAGGGGTCTGCTTAGAAGAGTGTTGAGGGTGAGCTGCTGCTGCTGTTGTGGCTCCTGCTGCTGCTGCTGGTGCTGCTGCTGCTGGTGCTGCTGCTGCTGGTGGACACTGAGCCACCTACCAGTAGAAGTGGGCCTGTTTTTGTAGCATCGTATGGAC
>OY744508.1:6590965-6730135 GCA_963556185.1 Pseudopediastrum boryanum | reverse complement strand
CCCACACCCCATACTCAGGCGACTGCTCCACAAACTCCTTCAGCTGCGATGCACCCCACAGCCTCTCCACCCCAGTCAATGCTTTGGCAGTTGCACGCAGAGTATCTGGATGCACTGCAATAGCCTCCTTGTCATCTTTCCAGCAGAAGCAGACGCCGTCACGCTTCAGAGGAGACATGGTGAAAGGTGAAGGCAGCATGTGGCCTGCCACAGTCACCAGATCATTCACAACACCCAAGTACACTGGTGCTTCCCGGTTGCCGCACAAATGCGCCGCCCACCCGCCCTTGGCAACGCTGAAACAGTGTGCTTCGATCAGCTTGCCTTCCTCTTCGCCTAGCGCATCCGTGTACAGCAGCGTGGCCCCGACAGCGACAACAGCAGCACCCTGTGCCCGGCGGTTGTTCTGTGGACCAAAGTGCTTGGTGAACTTGGCGGCAGCAGCCTCAATGTCAGCTGCTGACACCTGCAAATACAAGCAAACAAACAATTGTCTTTAGTTATCAATATTGAGAACACACCCATCTGCAGCAAGTGGCAGGCTGCAGCCCCCCCCCCCTCCTCTTCCCCCCCACCCCTTGCAGGTGTGGCAACTTGGAAATGCAGCAAAACTAACGGCACAACTCAGATAAGTGCAAGCAAGCTGATAGAAACATACTACATAAGTGCTTCCCTTGGTATACCCAGATATACTTTGCCTACCCCCACTTCAGTATCATACATTAACCACACCTGAGATGCCAAGTAAAGAAGGTATGGGAACAGGTGCGGTGCATGCTCATTGATGGCCTCTGACAGCTCCTGCCATGTGACATCCATGGTGGCAGGCATGTCCATAGGGATGTTGAGCAGACGGGACAGTGTTCTTGCCTCTTTGCCCGCAATGCCAAGGTTGTAGTAGTTGGTAGTAAACAGCGCTTGCGCAGTCAAACTGCTACTGCCTTTGCTGCTTGTGCCTCTGGATGACCCGTCAAAGAAGCACTGGAGTAGAGCCAGGACATTGGTGTTCTTCATATTAACCGATGGATCATCAAACACCATAGCACCGTGGTGCACCAGTTCTGCCCGAGCAAACACGTATGCCGGAGTGAAGTCAGTAATGATACTGCCAATGGGCCTGCCGTTGGCCATGCAGATGGCGTGGGAGGCCAAGCTCTTGCCGGATGCTGGTTCTCCATGGATGACAGCGATAGCACGATTGGTCATGGTGCTGTTGGTGAAGAGGTGACTGGTAAGGGCAGGTAGCAGTGCAGTGCTGTACACCAGTCCAGCTGGATAAGGATCATTCTTGTACGCCTGCAAGGAAACAGCACAACATTAAGATTAGGGTATGGTGAATTAAGCCATAAAAACCTATGCTGTTGGTACATGTAGACCTAGCATCTTCCATGGCTGTAAGCAGATAATGTTGGCAGCCAAAAATACAGCAGCTTATGTGACGCGTCGACCAGCTTAGCAACCAAAACAGATATACGGTAGATTGCCGCTGCAGCATAACAATCACACACATAATAGACGCAAGTCTAGTTAGTACTTGCAGGAAAAGCTATCAACACATGACAGAAGTCAGTCTAATTGGGATGTTCCATTCTGCAGTCATTACCAAGCTCACCTTAGCTACTGTAGTCAGTAGTGCTGCAGCATGCTGCCTCCCTTCAGCAATGGCTGTGTATGGGTAGGGGCTGGGATGCAAGCATTTCACGATGTGACGCTCCAGCTCTGGAAACACTTGCGCCATCTGATCACCGTTGGCAACATGAAGGCGCTCTCGGATGGAAGCCGCTGCCTGAGTACCATCTGGCATCAAGATGACAGACGGTGACAACACCCACACATACCTATCGGGCAACAAGCAAAATAATCATAATAATTAGTGACAAACAAAAGTAGCAGTGGCAAGCACTGACAAGCAGTGCCGAGTGCAGATACTAACAAAGACGCCAAGACAAGGAGTAACAAGTAAAAGCAGCAGTCACAAGCAGTGAGATGCAGCAGCAGCAGTCAGATACAATGACACAGTAACATAACATTATTAGGGCAGATGTATAAACGTATCAACTGATTGGCTATCTTAGACGGCAGTTCCTGCTGCAACCCACTGCTAAAATGATCCCATCAACATTGACCGTTACTTACTCTGGCGACCCATTATCTGTAGGCACGGCGGTATACCCAATCCAGCCAGTGATGTAGCGCTTATCTGTGCTGTCTACATAACTTTCAACATCATTGCAGTAGATGGCCTCAATGTGGGAAGACTTCAAGCCAGGCGTGCTCAAACCACTGATTCCACACTGCTGGTTGATAGTTGCTAGGAACTTGCTGGTTTGATTCCGCTGCATCAACATCAAAGGAAAAACATTAGCCAAATGGATACAATCTTTACGTTGTATCAAGATGCTTTGAGGAAACATTAACCATTAATTGCAGCATAGCTGGACTGCACAACTCTATCTTTACACTTACATGCTGCTCATTGACAATGGCAAAGGCTGACAGGATTTCCCCCCCTTGGGCCTTGGCAATGTAAGCATAATCGCCCACGTTGGTCTCCATGTCGCTGTCCTTGTGGAGCTGATAGGCTGGTTGCACGAACTGGATGCTGAAGTTGGACAGGATTTGTGCTTTGGGCTTAGCAGTAGACTGGCAGATGCTGCGTGAGCTGCTTTTGCCACTGCTGGAAACGCATCCTGGAGGTACTCTGGGAGCAACAATGCAGTGTTTATATGCCACTACTCGTGGATGTCCCATAGGCACGGGCCTATCCAAAATCCGGTAGAACGGGCTGTCCTTGCCTTTTGCATGGCCAAGCATGCACTGTGCAGATATAGGACGTTTCTCCCGATCATACACCTCTTTCAACGTACTGTGGGTATGAGGCAAATTTGTCCAGATTCCCGCAGTTTTCGGGTGGCGAAACAAAAAAGCGAATGGTTTGCACAGCTTTAAAACCTGACAATGTATATAATGTTAAGAGTGTGCTGATGTTTCATCACAACAAGATAGCATAGTTCAGCTGGCTGGAATAGACACATGCGATGCGATAGGTCTTGTGTTCGAAACTCTGCACCCCTACTAGGTTAGCTTTTTTTGGTTGGGGCCACCGGCCCCGTGCAGGAGGAAAGGCCCAAAAACCAATTTACGAATTTTTCCACTCCAAAAAACCTTGCCCCACACCCCCCTCAAACCCTTCCTTTCCTCTTCCCCTATCGACTGGGGGGCCCTCTCACAAGCACCCACCTGACCCCCCACCCCCTCTCCCCGACCCTGCTTTTCGATTCCAGGCTCTGCTGCTCCTCACACCACAGCAGGCAGCCAGCCCCACCATGGTACTGCCCAGCCTCCCTACCAAGTACCCCATCCTTCCTAACTGGCATGGCATGACCCGGGGACTATCCACTTCAAACAGCACCCACCCTGCCCCAACCCCTACCACCAGTTTCCCTCATCCCAGTACTGGTTGGCAGACGACCGCTTTGCAGCTGGTTCTTGAGTACAGTCCATGTGTATGCTGGACATCCATGCTGCCAGGTTTAGGGTTCAGCAGCCCTAAACCCTCAGTGCTGCAGCTGGTTTTGGAAGTTCCCGAGTTTCACAGCCCTTGGCCCAAGTCTTTGGTCTTACTTTAGGCGCTTCTCTACTGGCGAGATAGAAGGCATTGCATTCAATGTCTTGTTATATGCAGCTTTGTGGGGTGCTTGACTGCCCAAGGGTACTGCATTGTTGTGGGGCCCCTTGTTGTGCAGTGTTTTCAATGGGGAACCGTATCCGTATGCATGGGTGCCGGCTGCAGTCACCCGCTAGGTGCACTAAAAGTCACCTTTGTTGGTATCTTATCTGAAGCGAAAGAGATTTAAGCGTATGAAAGCAGGTGCAGTAGCCCGTAGCTCAGGGAGCTGGATGAGCACAGCATTGGGATCAGACGTGTACATGGGCGCCAATGAGCCAGTGAATTCGTGTGGACAAATTTGCCTCCTACCCACAGGAGATGGCCCCGGTATATTTCACGCACGACAGCCAATGGCCATGGTTACGCTACCCGGCCACGCTGACTCGCAGCTCCTTTGCAAACCATATCAGCACCAAAGCGTTCTATGTTACCTTGGCTGCTGCGCATATGCGCTTGAACCGCAGCAAACGTCACGGTACGGGAGAGTTGTCGGTGCCAAGTCAGATGGGTCACTGATCTCACACTAAGTTACTGGGTGTGTAGGCCCTTCGCGGGCCAGTACGCCAGCGTTGCAAGCACACATGGCAATTGCTTGACAACGCCATTGCAAGAAAAAGACCCTTACACCTCCAGTACTGAATGCGACACTCACTCCTACTGCCCCACGTCATGGCCGTCTTCTCCCCAGCGCTGCCTGTAAGCTGCTTAGGTCGCTGCTCAATGTGCTCTCCGTTCTCTAGCTGGAAATCCTGTCACTTTAGCAGCATTTGGTTGATGTATGGTTTGGCATTTCACTTCTGAAGCCAACTGACACTGCCGGGACCAAGGCTCATCAAAACCGTCTGGTGGTAAGATTTAACGCGTATCAGATATCGGCTTCGATAGATGCCAAGAATAACGGATTTACGCGTGAGTTGAGATGCCCGCCTGTACTCATCTACTTCACACAGGCTTGTCGAGAGGCTGGAGTGAGGCTGGTACAGGTAACCTTAAAAGACTGGACCCTAAATGCATTTCGGCGTAATGCCTCATCAGCGGGGTGGCCTTAAAGCTACCCATATCAGCCATATATAGCAAACAAAATGCTGCACCAGCCAACTCGACGCCGCCAGCTAATTGTCTAAACCTCACAAACCTAGTGACTCCTAAGTCGCAGTGACTCACATGATCCTCCCATCTGCTCGACATAAGGTGCCAAAACAAAAGGGGGGAGTTCGAGTCTTTGTGATCTATCGAACTCCCGGTGCAACTACACATCCAAACACTACAAGGGGGGGGGGGGGCTCTACTTCACATGCACAAACTGCAGTGAGCCAAAACATGCAGACCAAAGTGTGCAAGAACATACTAGTCCTTTGCATGCACTAGGAGCTTTGACAAATTAGCAGCGTTCTTGTAGGCCACAGTGATATGATCCCCACATACAATCTCCAATTCAGGAGTAACAGCCTTATGAGCTGCATACACCTGATTGATGATGGTGCTAAGGCCCCCTGTACACTCTTTAGGTCCATACGATGCTACAAAAACAGGCCCACTTCTACTGGTAGGTGGCTCAGTGTCCACGTCTTCTATCAGGTAATGTAAGCGATCAGCATGGGCAACGCTATTAGCTACTTCAACAAACAAAGCTTCAGGGTAACCCCTCTTTAGAACCCTTTGCTCAAAAAGCTGGGCGACTGCTTCGTAGTCTGCTACATTGCTGTTAGTGACTGCATACCTTATCAGCTCTCCTCTTATCAGGGCCCTGAAAACTGAGGGACGATGATGCGAAGAGAAAGGTACGTACATATACTTGTTATGCGCCTTTTGAAAAGTGCTAAACTTTATAGGCACCAAACCATCTACAGCTGATCCCATGTCCTTGGACACCCAGAGGTCTAAAAATGCTACTCTCACATCACTAATGCTCCATGTAAGATTGATGTTGGGCAACAGACTGTGCATGCGTTGCAAAAAAGCGTGCAAAGCATCAGCTGGCCCTTCCCACATAAAGAAACCATCATCTATCAGCCTGAAATAATGTTGGGGAAAGTTAGGAAACTCTCTCCTCATTACATCTTCAATGCAGCGAGCCACGTAGATGTTGGCATAATCTTCGGCACAGGGTGTGCCCATGGCAGTGCCGTGGATTTGCTGATGTACCTTTTCTCCTCTAATGCAGAAACTATTGTCCATGACAAAATGCAGTAGATCATAAACCACTCCTCTCAGAGCAGGTTTGACTACTTCACATGCAGCTTCAATAGCTTCCTCATTGTCTATGCTAGGATACATTGCCACTACATCAAAAGTGACCAGGAATGCATCACACGATACTTGCACACCCTCTAGTTTCCTTATGAGGGTACGCGAGTCTGGCAGAACATGATCATATCTGTTCTTGCATGCCTCATGTAACACATCTGCTAGCCATACAGAAGCTGCATATGTGACCCAAGAATGGGAGGGGACAATAAGCCTGCCTTTGAGATTTGGCAGCTGCTCCCTGGTCACCTCAGGCAATTTATGTAACTTAGGCAAGACATATGGGTGCGGAAAGAGATGTGCCTGCTTTGCCCAGTGCTCAAAATACCTAAACACATGAGCAGGCAGGTCTCTGCGCCACAAACTCAGGATGCCTTTGAACCTAGTGACTAAAGCCCTTATAACCTGCTCAGCAGGGTCCAACACTAGTTTAAATTGCTCAATGTCATTAAGCTCCTTTAGTAGGAGAGCCTCATAATCAGCTTTATCTAGAATGCATAGACCTAAATTCTTATCACTGGGCTTTACTATGATGTCAGGATCAGTACGTAATGCTTGCAACGCACGCCTCTGAGCTGGCCCCAGATTTGTTTTGGGACGGCAATGCTGCTGCTTCTCAAAGAAAGCTTGTACATGATCAGAAACATCATCCAAAAATGCCTCTACACCTGCACCAGCTGCTTCAGGCTGGAAGGCAGGGTTTGGCACATGGTATCTACTGTCATACCCTAAAGTGTTAAACTGAAAACCTAGGCGGATTCTCCTGGCAAAACGTTCTACTTGCTGCTGAATAACACTATCCGCGGTAGCTCGTGTAGCTGTAGGCACAAATTTCAAACCAGCATTAAGCACTTGGAGAGCAGCCTGGTCAAATGACTTACTGCTAAGGTTGAATGCACCCACAAGGGGTAGACCACTCAAATTAGCTACTGCTGCTGCTCCTTGCTCTTGCTTGCGCTGTTCCTTTAGTAGCCGTTGTTGCTCCTCCCATTCCTGTCGTTGTAACCCCAGTTCGACTGCCTTCCTCTTTCTCTGTTTCCATACCCGCCGCCTCTGCCTGGTGCTGGACTGTTGTGGTGCCTGGCTGGTGGGGGTCGGCCAGAAAAATGCTGCTGCTGCTGCTGCTGCTGCTGTGGCTGATCATTGTAGTAGTTCCCGCGAGGGTGGTAGTACTGCTGCTGCTGCTGCTGGTCTTCATACCTTTGGCGCTTGGGAGGAGGGGGTGACCTGGGAGGAGGAGGGGGGGGGGGTGACCTGGGAGGAGGAGGGGGTGGCCTGTTCTGGAAGCTGGACAGTGCTGCAGCACAAGCAGCTGCAGCTTGTGCAGCAGCTGCTGCTTGTGCATAAATCTCAGCAACGAACTGCGGGTCATGTGCTGTTGCTGTTGCTGCTGCTGCTGGTCTTTGGTGGTTATCCGGGAAGTGGGAGTGGGTGGAGGCTGAGGGTGTAGCTTTGCTGGAAGGGGTGACTCCTGCTGCTGCTGATTTGTAAGTCCTGGTTTGAGCGGGGGGGGGGGTGGGAGCGGGGGATCTGCCTGCTGCTGCTGGTGTTGCTGCTGCTGTTGCTGGTTCTGTTTCTGGGGGGTTCTGGTGCTGCGGGCAGTTATCCAGCCATGCTATCTCCTCACGGCTCAAGAGTTGAGAGCTGTTTACCAGCCTGTTGATGGTCTGGATGGCCTGAATGGGTAACAGGGCGTTCTTTGGAGTGCTGCTACCTAGCTTGGAGGATCTAGGAGGGGTCTGCTTAGAAGAGTGTTGAGGGTGAGCTGCTGCTGCTGTTGTGGCTCCTGCTGCTGCTGCTGGTGCTGCTGCTGCTGGTGCTGCTGCTGCTGGTGGACACTGAGCCACCTACCAGTAGAAGTGGGCCTGTTTTTGTAGCATCGTATGGACCTAAAGAGTGTACAGGGGGCCTTAGCACCATCATCAATCAGGTGTATGCAGCTCATAAGGCTGTTACTCCTGAATTGGAGATTGTATGTGGGGATCATATCACTGTGGCCTACAAGAACGCTGCTAATTTGTCAAAGCTCCTAGTGCATGCAAAGGACTAGTATGTTCTTGCACACTTTGGTCTGCATGTTTTGGCTCACTGCAGTTTGTGCATGTGAAGTAGAGCCCCCCCCCCCCCCTTGTAGTGTTTGGATGTGTAGTTGCACCGGGAGTTCGATAGATCACAAAGACTCGAACTCCCCCCTTTTGTTTTGGCACCTTATGTCGAGCAGATGGGAGGATCATGAGAGTCACTGCGACTTAGGAGTCACTAGGTTTGTGAGGTTTAGACAATTAGCTGGCGGCGTCGAGTTGGCTGGTGCAGCATTTTGTTTGCTATATATGGCTGATATGGGTAGCTTTAAGGCCACCCCGCTGATGAGGCATTACGCCGAAATGCATTTAGGGTCCAGTCTTTTAAGGTTACCTGTACCAGCCTCACTCCAGCCTCTCGACAAGCCTGTGTGAAGTAGATGAGTACAGGCGGGCATCTCAACTCACGCGTAAATCCGTTATTCTTGGCATCTATCGAAGCCGATATCTGATACGCGTTAAATCTTACCACCACATACAACGTGCAGGAGGAAAGGCCCAAAAACCAATTTACGAATTTTTTTGCTGCGCATTTCTTCCACTCCAAAAAACCTTGCCCCACACCCCCCTCAAACCCTTCCTTTCCTCTTCCCCTATCGACTGGGGGGCCCTCTCACAAGCACCCACCTGACCCCCCACCCCCTCTCCCCGACCCTGCTTTTCGATTCCAGGCTCTGCTGCTCCTCACACCACAGCAGGCAGCCAGCCCCACCATGGTACTGCCCAGCCTCCCTACCAAGTACCCCATCCTTCCTAACTGGCATGGCATGACCCGGGGACTATCCACTTCAAACAGCACCCACCCTGCCCCAACCCCTACCACCAGTTTCCCTCATCCCAGTACTGGTTGGCAGACGACCGCTTTGCAGCTGGTTCTTGAGTACAGTCCATGTGTATGCTGGACATCCATGCTGCCAGGTTTAGGGTTCAGCAGCCCTAAACCCTCAGTGCTGCAGCTGGTTTTGGAAGTTCCCGAGTTTCACAGCCCTTGGCCCAAGTCTTTGGTCTTACTTTAGGCGCTTCTCTACTGGCGAGATAGAAGGCATTGCATTCAATGTCTTGTTATATGCAGCTTTGTGGGGTGCTTGACTGCCCAAGGGTACTGCATTGTTGTGGGGCCCCTTGTTGTGCAGTGTTTTCAATGGGGAACCGTATCCGTATGCATGGGTGCCGGCTGCAGTCACCCGCTAGGTGCACTAAAAGTCACCTTTGTTGGTATCTTATCTGAAGCGAAAGAGATTTAAGCGTATGAAAGCAGGTGCAGTAGCCCGTAGCTCAGGGAGCTGGATGAGCACAGCATTGGGATCAGACGTGTACATGGGCGCCAATGAGCCAGTGAATTCGTGTGGACAAATTTGCCTCCTACCCACAGGTAGGCTCACTCATGGCTGCAGTGACTGGCAAGCACTTGGCTTAGACAGACCGAAGGATGCTGGCGGCTTTTATGTCATCAACATGCATGAACATCGCAGAACCAGCCAATACACAGTGGCGGTGCGGGTTGCGCGTAAAAAGCCAGGTTGGCGGCGGGGCAACCAGATGTTCGCGGCACCGTACTTTTTTACGCCCGCGGAGCAGTATTACCAACGTATGCAACCATTTTAACAATTACTGCTCCATTTTGCTTGCAAACAGCTGCCGAACGTACCCCACGACGCTAAAAGGGCGTCACGTAAGCCCCGACGACTACGGGCGCCGCCGCCGGAGGCGTCATTGCAACATGCAATCGCTAGTACATCCTGCTCCAGCAATGCTGGAAATCGTACCAAAGCAGTAACGGTATGTCTAAAGCAGGTATATTTAAAGTTCGGCGACACACTGCATACTACAGATTCTACCAGAATGTCGTCTTCCAACATCATCACTGGCCACGGACGTGATGAAGGCTCAGACACAGACTGTGATGATGTAGCAAATGGCCGCAAAACCATGCGCAAGAAGCTGAAAAGCTTGGACACCCGCGTTTCTTCACTTGCTGAGAACGCTGCCGGACTCAAGGTCCAAGTGGAGTCCTTTGGGGATGCCCTCAAATTAAACACCAACACACTTATGCAAATCAGCCAGACCCTGCACGCATTCATCCACACTCCAGCAGCACCTAGCACACCAGCACCAGCACCTGCCTCCAGGGCACCAGCAGCAGGGTAAGTTGTGAAGAGATAACGGCAATACGTAGGTTGCTACTTTTTATAGGGACAAACACAGCGTACATCCTTGGATTTTCATCTACGTAAGCAATGCATCAGCGTCGAAGCAGTCCATTGCATTCTGCTTTTAATGGTTGGGTTGATGGTCATCTGACTATGTATACTGCCACTGGCCACTGGCTGAAAGTGATGTAAATTTTTTTCCTGCAGGGCGCCGGACTTTGACAGTGTGATCAGCGACCCCACCAAGTATTATGACAACAGAGGCCTCAAGACTGAAGAGGGAATCTCCGCAGGCCTGCCTGATTTCAAGAAGAAGCAGCACCCCCACACTGCTATGTGGCTGAACAACGCACCACGGGAGCAGTTTGACAAGATCGCCACCATGCCCCTCGGCACACCAATGAACGCTCCCCTAGTAGCAGCTATGCAGCACCTGGTGGCTAACCCCACAGCTTGGGTGAACCAGATGGCGCTGAAGCAGCAGAACCCCGAGATGGCTAGGCGTCCAGACCTCAAGACAGCAGAACCATCAAGCATGGCGGCAATTTGGATGGATTCGAAGATGATCAATACTGCCTGGGCAGCTAAGCTGCAGGAGATCTTGCCCCAAGTGCCAGAGGGAACTGCCCCATAGCAATGTCAACCAGTGTATGGCCTGCAAGTTTATGCCAGGCTGAGTGATGCTGTTAGTGCGTGTGTAGGCCAGGAGAGGCCCTGGGGGTTGCAAGTTACAGAGAGGTCGTGGCGATTCCTTGTGGCAGATGTGGCTCAGGTAGCAGCAGTTGTAGCAACATCACCGACACCACCATGCTTGTATGAAACCATGCTTGATGGAGTTTCGGGTCTAAGGATGTTCTTTGACATAGAGTATTGCATTCAAATGAATGCCACCCGCGTTGCTGCTGGTTTGGATGCCAGCATCGTTCCAGAAATTGTTCAGCAAGTTGATCTGTGGTTGGCTAGGTTTTCGCAAGCAAAATGTACAGTTGACAGAAAGGCATCAGTTGTGTTGGCTGCTTCAGATGCAGTTAAGTTTTCGGTACATGTAATCTTGCATTTCACATATGGGTACTTCTTGCCTGGCATGCCTGATGCCAAGCATTGTGCAGAGTTTGTTAGTAAGCAGGGGAATCAGAAAGTGCTGTCTGTTATTGCAAAAGACGGCAGTTCAGCATGTGTCATTGACACACAGGTTTATGGCAACAATCAACAATACAGGTGCATGGGCTGTAGCAAAGGTGGGAAAAGGACATTGGTAGCTGTGCAAGGCACGCCCACGTTTGCTGACTCTTTAGTAGTTCCAGCGCACCGTACTCCATTGCTTCTGCCAATTACAAAAACAGTGGCAACATGGCTTCCCCGGGTGCCTCTAACATGGTACCTGTCCCACCTCTGCACCCGGCAAATGTGCCAGCGACGGACAAACTGTGCTGTCCATCGCTAGCGCATTACATCAGAAGCTGTTTGGGGCCATGCACAGTTTATGAGAATGCTACACTGCATACCAGTTATGGTGCTAGCAGTGCAAGCTTGTATTTATACACAACTTGCAAACAATGTCCGAGAAAAATGCACAGCAACAACACGATTAAGGTTGAAGTGTGTTTCAGGATAAAGGCATGGAGGGCACTGTGCAGGAGTGAATCGTGTTTGGCATGTGGAAAGTGGGTGCGGCTTCCAGCAGAAGTCCTCTTGGAGGAGGCTAGGCTATGGTGGAGCGTACGGTTGCAAACATGGGCTGAGAAGTGGCTTTAGAGTAAGCCTTGTTTGTAAAAAAATATGCTCTTGCTATACCTTCGGGCCTGGACCGGCTGGCCGGCCACCGGGCGGCCGCGCCCTTGTCTACCGTGTCTGCACTGTCTACAGAGTCTACCACCTGGCCGGCCAGCCGCGCCCTTGTCTACCGTGTCTGCACCGTCTACGGGGTGGACAATTCTCCGGCGTCGCGGTTACAGTGTCTACCGGCGACGCCACTACCCCCGGCGAGCCGCACTTTCGTCTGTCTACCCGGTCTACCTGTCTACGCCCCCCTGGATTTTTTTACAAAAACGCTAGGGACCCCTTGCCACATCCGCCAGATTCACACACACACTGATATTGTTTACATTCAATAAATGTACCAACCGGAGAGTCTCTGCATGGTGGTTACATGTGATGGTATGGCCGTCCTGAAGCCGGTTCCAGGGCAAATTGTGCCCAGTTCCACGGTTCCAGCGATGTCAAACATGTCAGTTCCTGGTTCCAGCCCTGGGCCACCCTCTGGCCAACATGTCACATGCTGGTTCCAGCAAGTTTCTTACTAAATGTATGATAACCCTCTGAGTGGAAGAATAGCAAATCCATTGTACAATTGATGGTTATAAGTGGAAATTATCGCTGGCTCCTGGGGCTTCGCCCCAGACCCCACCAGGGCACTTTTCCAGGGCCAGTATTCTGCATCATTGTATCTGCTTGGACATGCATGATCATGGAGTTCAAACTGGTGGATGGTGTTCAGTTTTTCCTGGTTCTATTTGTGTTAGTGGCTTTGCCACCCCTGTGGTGAACTGTGGCACCGCACGCGTGCCGATGGGTTTGCCAATGCAAGATTCACAGGGGCTGTTCCTCCCCCCTGGACCCCGGCCTCCTGCCTGGGTCGATGCTGCGCATCGACATGGCATGGCCCCCTGGAAAATATCGGTTCCAGAGGCCTCTTTTGAAGTCCAGTTCTGGTTCCAAAGGATGTTGTGGAACCGGCTTCAGGACGTTATGGCCGGAACCCGTCGACGTCAGGACGCAGCCTTGTTGAGAAATCTCCTGCAATAGCTTAAGTTAGTCATAATGCTTTAACGTGTGCGACTTGCCAATTGTTGGCCTGCTTTATTTCGATTCCGAATTGAAGCTACTTCGTGGACAGCTGGTCGACAACGGTTTCTCGTACGACAGCAGCTCAGGTAACGTGTTCGATTTAACGCAGTTGATCTACGTAGGGCAGTATCGCATCACGCATGTGCTAACCCAGCGGAGTAACTACCAGGGGTTTAGATGGCACTCTCCTGACTGTCGACAGGTTGAGGTGACAATCCGGTCACCAGTCGGGTGTTTCAATCACTGGCAGAGGTCTTTCAATTGCAAGCATGTAGCTCACAATTTATAAGCATAGTGTATTACGCAGTGCGGAAAGTTTTTGTCTTGCAGTTGTGCCTTTTGTTGATGGTCGAGGGTAGCCAAAAAAGGCGTAACTGGACACGAACCCTGCTCCAGGGCATGTATGGATGCAATGAGCTGCCTTCTGGGTAAAAAATAAACCCTAGTGCTTGGGCAGTTGACATAGAGTCTATTACACTACGGCTGCGATGCCAGGATTGGTCCAGGTCTATGCTTCAGGTGGAAACCTGGTGTACAAAGATTGCTTCGGTCCTGTCAAAGACCTGCCCTTTCCAGTTGCGGCTCTACTGTCCTCCATTCACGCCTATGCTCTAGATGGCGGCTGGTTGCTTGAGAGGGTCGAACTGGACCACTGTCATCTCACCTTTCACAGGTGTGTCCTGTGGTTAATTCATAGGCTGTTGGGGAGTGATGGTGACAATGACCAGTCCCTTCATTGTCCAGGAGTGCAACCGACCTTCTATGGGTGCTCGCGAGCAACAGTTTTTCATCAATTGAAGACAATCAGCTGCAAGTATGTTGCTCCAGCCGCACAAGTCACGTGTCAAAGACGCATGCTTCTAAGTGCCCTTGTGTACAGGTGGCAGACGAAGTGGTAGCTGCAGTTGTGGGAAGACTAGCTTGCACCAACCAACAGCCAAGCGCGCTGAAGCGCCACCTCCGAGGTACTTTGACACGAGAGTGAGATTAAGTGATTTTCCAGGACTTCTGACAGGCAATGCAGAGCCATCAGCGTGGTCCCTCCTTTAACGTGGATTTGCAAAGGAGATTGTGTACTGGCAGTTGCACGAGCTGGTTGGTTATATATGCCCACGAGCTCCATCCCATCACAAAGGTGGACAGCTTGGTACCTTAGTTGCCAATGCCGTTGCTAGCGGCTTGATACTTGTGCATGGAAGCAGACTGTCAGACTTTGATACGCACTTGGCACTCGAATCACTCGAAGTATATTCCCTTCCTTGCTGTGCAACCAAAGAAGTTGACATTTCAGCTCCTCCATTCATTCTTTACTGTGGCATCTAAGGACAAGCAAAGCATACATCAGGAGAGCAGCACTTTAGGAAGCCATAGCCTGGACCTTTACGCATAATCCATCCCTGGGTAAACAGCAGGCATGCGGCCCAATCCTCTCAGAACAAGTGTCTTTCAGAGCCCAAGGCAGTGCTTTGAGCAGGATCATGGGCCCGGATAATTGCATGCAGGCTGGTGGAGAAGGAGAGCGTTTGACTGCACAACCAACTATATCCCCAACAAGCCACTGTGATGAGGTTTAATCTGTCTAACCTTTCAACATGCTCATGCAGGTCTCTCCACCATCTTTAAGCAGATATTTCTCTCTCAGCAGCCTTCCCTCCCTGTCTACCTGGGTCTGCCATGTCACAGCAACAAGAGTGCACCAGCACATGAGGAGCTCTGCAGCGCGGTACAGAAGGCAGCAATTGCAGCAAACACTGGTTATGGTGCAGCTCTCCGCGATGGCTTGTACTGTGGGCCCACATCGCAGACAGCAGCGTGGACTTCTCTGGGGCCTGTGCAGCAGCTTGCATTGCAGCTTATCCTCTCCTGCAGATCGGAGGTGAGCCAAGCCAGTGGGCTATCATTGTGCTCTTTTCAGCGATCTCCAATTGTCTACTGTAATGCAGCTTGGCACATCTCATGCTTGGCATGGTTATCTCCTTGTGTTGCTGCTGATGCTTGTACCTTGCTCCCAGGAGGAACCCCATGGAGAACTGCTGCTACACTGGGAGAACCTCAGCACAGGACCGGAGCTGATGAAGCTCATGTGGTCCAGCTTAGAGCCAGGTAGGGAAGCTCTAAGCATACGGTCTTCCTTGCATACTTGGTTTTCTCACGCATGCGAAAGGTGTCTTCAGTGAGCAAAACCAAGCCACGGAGGGCGGCAGCTGCCTTTCCTTGCATGGATGCTCAACAAAGACCTGATAGTACTCTAATAACTTTACACCCTTGTTGGGACTTCCTGCAGTACATCTCTGGTCTGCCTTGACCTATTTTGTGGTTGCAGGCACCCTGGTTGCAGTCATATGTCCCAGCAGCATTCCAGTGGAGTCCTGGCGCATCAGCACAGCAACTTTAACAGCACCATGGCTAAAAGCTAAGCATGTAATGGCAGCTGTTGACAGCGTATCACCAGGCCAGAACATGGACGAGGCTGATGGTGTGATGGTGGACCCAGGGAAGGGCATGGTCATCGTCCATCCTGGTAGGCAAGCTGGGTAAGTATCAGTGGGTGTGCAGCAGCCGCAACATCGGGTGAATGGCTATCTGAACCAGCGCTCATCACCCCGCTGTGGGGGTTAATGGGCGCCCCAGCCGTAATGTGATGAGCGCAGTCAAGGGCCCCATGTTTTGCTCTGTGAGTTCACCATGTTGTTGCTCTGTGAGTGCACAAAGGGCCAGCAGCGGCACAAATCAGGCCGTCCACACAGTTCCAGCTGGTACCTTCTGGATATTCTTAGGTACAGTAAGTTACTGCATGATGGTATGTACTGCAGCCGCTAATAGGGCAGCTCCGACAGGCTTAAAAGACTGTTGACCCTAAGATATGCTGAGCAAGGCCACCGGCTTCAGCAATGAAAACGTGGGGCAGCGCTGCTCCAGTTAGAAATAGCTCTGTTTTTATGAATACAAACCCCCTGAGGAGGAAGGATAAGCCCAAGATGCATGCTGTGCAGTCCAACATGGGCATATCAGTACAGTACATCAAGGTGCCCGGCAACCATGCTGGAAGCCTAGCATACGCCCTGGTCAGTACAGCAGGCCGCGTTGGGTCAGGGCCCCTAAGAGTTTTTTGCTTGTGGAAGAGATCTTTGATTGGCCGCGCACCATATTCAACTTGTCTCTGGTGTTGGGCCATGCAGGACTGCCAAAGGGGGACTCAACAATACCCTATGGCAACTGAGCCACCACAAGGCCTTGGCCAAGGTTGCTGCTGGCAGAAGCATCTTGGTACATGGCAGTATTGTGAGTTGTTCCAAATATGCAGCAGTCAGCCAATCTTCAGCTTTGCTGTGAGGGGTCTGAATGATGTCTTTGTTGGATACTGTGACGTCCATTCAAATGTTGCGTCTGTGCGAGCATTCTCCCACTTGGTGGTATCGGTTGGTTTTTGGAAGCATGTGTGAAGGGACCACTAGTGGCATCCTTTCATACCTGTGAATGGTTGCAGGAAGTATATGGCATACACAATTGGAAATGCAAGGCAATTTAGGATGGACTGCCCAGCTCATCAGGATATTCAAGCAGACTTTCAGGAGTTGAATGATGTGATGATTGTGAGGGTGGCATGAGAAGGCTTATAAGTGTGTTGCTTGTCTAGTCGCAGCCCATCCAGCCTTAGCTTGCATTCGGGACTTCGTGGGGGTTGGCAGGGTATTGGGGTTGTTGGCCAGTCACAAAGCATGCAGTCTGTACTGCTCTTAGCTATGTAATTCCGCTAGCTCTCTTGATGTCTGATTGTCTCCGCACTTGCCGTCTAAGCTCTCAGTATCGGTTTCTCCTCAACAACAACAACAACAAACATTTAAGGTGTGGCAACCGCAAAGGGCTGCTAGGTCGAAACGACCAAACACACCATCGGATGGATCCAAACACAATGGCTTCCAGACCACCAACCAAGCAGTACTGATACCGAAACATGTATCCAGGCAAGACAGAGCCCATGATCAAGAACACCACCCACTCCTCCATCGGTTGCAATGGCATGGCAAACAATGACGATTACCACGGGCTGGAGTCACCAACACACACTAGGCAAACTGGTTGGAGTCATGTGACGGGTGCTGCACGGCCCGAAACGGTTGTGCAGTGATCCGTCTCATATCCAAAGCAGCGAGCTCTGCGAAGTTCATTGGTGGACAAAATGTTTGTCTTAGTTCGATGATGATGATACTGAATGGCTTTTCATCTTTGCTTAATGGATTTGAGCCAAGCCTCAATGATAAGGTTTGTCATCAGGTTTCTTTGCAGTAGGGATGGTGAGTATGACTTTTGCGTACTAACTAAGCATTCTCATGACCACAGAGACTGGGCCCAAACTCTAGCACTGCACGCACACCGATGGTTTTGCAAATGTGACTTTAGATCCACAGGCCTAGGTGGCAAAGCCTCTGGGAGAAACTTTAGAAACACCCAGGACATTGAACATCATCTCACGCCTGCCGACGGGCCGGTTTGCAAATGTGAGATCCACACAACTATCCAGGCGCATACAATGATGCAGAGCCCAAAATTTTGGTCTGGTAGTCGCAAACTAAGTGAGCGCCTTATGGTGAGGCGAGCTCACATACATGAACATCTTCTCTTGCTGCTGCCCCGCGGTATGTACTACTATTGCACAACTCTTGATTAATTTGTGCACCATTAAAGGTGCGGTGAACAAAAAGATGAAACTGGGACATGAAGCTAAAGTTTTGGGTGCAGTGGAGGTTTTCGGTGCTTTTGACCTAGCTGCTGGCCCTCATGTCTAGGCATATGTTTTCATACATGCCAAAGACAATCTGTGCTTGCTAGTGTTCTTTGTGACAGCTTGAGGTGCGGGTGCTGCACGGCCCGAAAGCTGTGCAATGATCTATATACTATGGAATGTAAATTCCCACCTCATCTGTCTATCTGCTGCAGCATATGTAAAGGTGAAAGCGAGACTGGAAACAACTTTCTCTTATGGTAAGCTTTTGTAACCAAAGTCCATTCCAGCCATGCGGTCTGAGTGAAAGGTGCCGGCGAAATGTAAAGCTGCTTGGTGATCCAGGTCAGTAACAGCCGTTCGGTAATTTACAAACTACCGAGTTACCAACAGCAACACTCAGTATAAATACCACCTGAGGTACAGATGGACCAAAACAGTCACATTAAGAGGCAGTTTTACTTATCTACCACCTATCCATCCATGCATGACATTTCTGACTCACTGCTTTCGTTCACTCTGCGCGCATCTGAGCAACAACACAAACACAGCACTGAACATAGATGCATTGCCATGCCAACGTGCCACCCTCTGTTTACACCCCTAAGGCATGCAGCGCTGAGTTACATAATACCACCATAATCACCATAATACCACCTTCACCAAACACATCATTTATGATGGCAGGAGCAATGCACCTTCTCAGTTTTCCTTGTTATTCCCAAGGCCACTCGCAAATCGAACACCACTTCACCATCCAAATGATGCAGGTGCAGCCATCCAAGGATTGCTGAAAGCCAAGCAAGTAGGCACTGGCTGCAGCAAAGAATGGTCAAGTTCAACCACCACTCGCACACCCAGAATAAGTGTGCAAGGCAGAGCAGCACCAAGGCACAGCCAATTGGCTGCTGCTGGCATTCTTACTCCCAGCTGCTTGCTTCTAGGCACATACCAAAATACAGATCAAATTAGCTGACAGTGCACATGGCCACTGGGCATGACATCTTCAGTTTTTTGCATAGCTTTCCTTCAACCTACCACGAGAAGCCCCACTAACAGACGTTTTTCAGCACTTGTTCCAGAGCAAACATCCTGAAAAGCTACACCCAGCAGGAGGGCTGGAACTCGAACTCATGCCTTGACACTGGCACAGCAGCAGCACAACGTTGCTATCCAAATGTCTGTGCAAACACCTAATGCACAATGAAATAAGCTGCAACAATACTACCTGGAGTCATATTCACAATGGTGAGAAAAGCTGCATGGAAGAGTATTCTATCTACCCATCATAGCCTCCATAGCCGTATTCACCACCATCTTCACCTTCCATAAGCAGCCTGCGGGCACCAGCCTCACCATAGCTCTCATTTCCACTGACATACTCCATCAAATGCCTGGACCCATACTGACCGGCACTGGTACCATAGCTGCCATACCCTAAGTCACTGTCATCTCCATAGCCTGAGTTACCATTGTCTCCCTTAACCAGAAGGCGCCTGGACGGGCCACTGTAGCCAGCGTCAGACTTGCTCTCCCCATAAGACCCCTCGTCCTGGTCACCATAAGTTCCATAGGAACCTTGAGACCCATAGTTGCCAGCACTTGGAGCAGCTACAGGCTCTTGGGTGAACGTGGGTACTTGCTTGAGTGCCCTTGGCAGGCTTGGTGTCTGGTAATCCTCGAGTTCGATCTCGGTATCGATGACAAGGCTTTGAGTCTGCTTGAGGTGAGCAGTTGCCTGTGGCTCCCGCTGCTGCTGCTGAGTTTCACCAAAGGCCTGCTTCACCCGCTCTTCTAACACCTCAAATGGGTGCAAGAGCCGGGCTAAACGGCCTCGCAAGGGAGCTGACCCTTGGCCGCTGCTCCCAGCACATAGAGCAGGGCTGAACGCGCTGGTGCACAAGACAAGAAGTACCAGTACGGACCCACGTAGAAGCTTGAACGACATCTTCAGTAGCTTCTGCCCTGCGGTCAGTACGGCAAATGTGTCAGCATGGGTCTGTGCACCAGCGTAGCATGGCTGTCGTGATGGCTGTCGTGATACTACAACACACGGGCCTTCAAGGTAACCCTAATCTTACAAGGAATAATCATTGTATAGTTTGCAATATAAAGCGTATTCAACGCCAGGGGTCCCACTTTGGCAGCGCCCGCGTGCTACTTGACCAAGCCGAGGATCCCACAAGAAGCTGACTGCCGGGTACTTTAAGAGAACACATCAAGGTTATTAAGGCACGCTAAAGCACTCACAGCCTCGTGTAATGAACATCGCAGCTGCAGATAGCCAAATCTGGCTGCAGTTTCTACTATCGTACTCAGAAACTCCCAGCTACATACCTATAGAGAAGGGAAAACTTCCACGAGATGTCACGACAGCCGGTCTTGTCGAGTTTGATGGCTCCTCAAAGGCTTCTGTAAAGCTTCTGACAGGCGATGCAGAGCAAATAGCGTGGTCCCTTTTGTAACGTGGAGTTTTGCAAACGGGATTGTGTACTGGCAGTTGCACGACCTGGTTGATTATATATGCCCACGAGCTCCCATCGCATCACCAAGGTGGACAGCTTGGTACGTTGCCAAGGCCGTACCTAGCGGGCTTAATACTTCTGCATGGAAGCAGACTGTCAAACTTTGGTGCCCACTTGGCACTTGAATCACTCGGAATAAATTCCTATCCTTGCTCCAGAACCATGGAGTTGACTTTTCAGCTCCTCCATCCTTTGTATGCCTGGGGTCTAAGGACAAACAAAGCATGTATCAGGAGAGCAGCACTTGAGGATGCCATAGCCTGGACCTTACGCATGATCCATCCTTGGGTAAACAGCAGCATCTCCCGCCGTCCTTTCAGACCAAGCGTCCCTAGGGCTTTGAGAATCATGGGCCGTGGGTGAATGTCATGCAGGCTCGTGGAGAGCATATGAACTCTCGTGCATGAAGGCTGATAACGAACTCGTGCACGAAGCCAGACAGACATATCACGAAGCCAGACAGATGGCATGCAGGTGAGAAGAGGGCCTGAGACAACCTCGTCCTGATAGCATGGAAGCTTGGGGCATGCATGGAGCGCCGTCTACAGCTCGCATGTTTCGACCATGAGGAAGTCCTAACATGATGCCCAAGAAAAGGTTGTTTTCTGAGCATGCTGCCTCTGGGACGCGGCAGCTTTCTACAGCCTCGCGCATATCTAGGCTCTCAACCCAACCAGCAGGGAGCTCCTGCGAACAGGGGATTCTCATGACGAAGCGCGGCATCACAGCGATTGCAACAGATTCAGTGCTTCCACACATGATCAAGCACAAATGGAACTCCAAAGCTTCAGTAACATAACATAACAAACATTTAACCGGTTGCAAAGCTGTGCACGTTCTCTCTCATCACGGTCAGTATTCACCCCGGCTTCCACATTCCTGCTGACGACAAAAAAGCATCAGGCAGCTGAACATGATCAATAGAAGTTGCTAGCTCAGGTGCACCACATCAACACATTGAAGGTCAACGCCCTGCTCCTTGTTGTGCCCACTTTAGTTCATAAGTAACACCACAGCATACAGTCCTGCGCTGCAGTATCCAAAACTACAGTCCAGATTAAGGTCCATGCCACCAAGCTAAGCAAAGCTGCATTGAACACATGGGGTTCCTGACACACACCTTAAATGTTTGTTGTTGTTGTTGTTCCTGACTGATACTGACCACGTTCAGAGGGTTCTGGGGAGGGCGTCATAAGATAGTCTACATGTACCTAATCACTCCCTGAACTGCTCGCACTCAGTACCAAATGGGTTTGGCCCTGGGCCTTGCTCATCTAAGTCGTCATCACCACCATTGCTGCTGCCTGAACCGCCCGAAACCGCGGCTTCCACCAAAAGCACCAACTGCCCCTTCTTCAAAAGGGCCCTGACTGTCCATGATCTCTACATACAGGATCCCCAGTAGCACCACTCCCCTCAGTCCTTGCAACCAAAGTTGCGGTCTCCATACAGAAGGCTTCATTGGATTCTGCCCCAAAGCCACTTCAGCAACTGCTGGACGGACTGGAACAATACACCAAAGGTCTCAGCTTTCTAGTCAGTTCATCTCCATGTAACGTGGCAGAACCCAAGCCATGCATGACCATCCAATTAAGAAATGCCCGATGGTCAGGACCAGAGAAATCATGAACATCTATGCCAAGATGAGGAACTCTGCATCCTTGACGTTGTCTGGGCCAAACTTCTTGGTCACAGCATCCGCAGCCTGGTGCCTATTCCTCAACAGCTGCCTTTCAACCTTGCGTGCAGCATTGCCAACAGCATTATTCACATGCTTCTTCAAAGCAGCAATGCTTGATGGCACACCACCACAATCATGACACTCAGGGAGCCCACAACACTCGCATTCTCTGGATGGTGCATCTTTTACCATTCCTTGCAGAGCCGCCACAGCTGGCAACTGCATGGCCTGCCTCCTTGCCTCGAGAATGATAGCAGCCATATTCACAACTTCCATCCTAATGCATCCAACCTTGACCCATGTTCCTGAACATTTCGGGGCTCTCCCCCACGCAAAACAGAATATGTATTGACAGCGTTGGACTTCTATACAAATAATGGGCCATTGTCGTTTTGGAATAACGCGTGTGCCCCAGCGAATACGCGAAATCACTTTTGTTGAACTGTTGGATCCATCGCAGCTGCAGTGGCCAACATTTTGTGGAACGACTGGGCACCAGTCGGATGCTTGGTGTCACACCCAATGCATTAGCTATGTCATGTAGGTCTGCTACTAGTGTATTATACAGTAGCTCAGGGCTCCAACGACCACAGTTGCTTGCCAGCACAGAGCGGCCCTTGCAGGCCTGCGGAACCTGCCTGGGCTGAGCATCAAGTATGCTGTCAATCTGCGCCAATAGCTCATCCAACTTGGTGACATCTACCTCCTGCAACACCCAATCAAACTATCCTGGAATGTTACTGCGCATCTCAGATACATACTTGTGGTTTAAGAATCCCCCACAGATCAGCAACCAAGCCAGAACAATACAGAAGGATCCACTGCACAATCTGGCCTGTCCCTGATATCAGCTGACACAGAGTCCAATTGATGATTCGGTCATACATAAACTTGACCCGCTTCACGCCGACATTTACACGTGTGAAGTCCTTTCCTTCACCCAAGCCAGACCAATCTGCAAACAACAGGTCTTTGCTCCAGCAAGAAGGTTGCTCAGCAACATATCTATCTCTATGCATCACTCATTCCCCATGTGCCTGCTCAGTAGTCACCTAATCATCCATGCATGGTGTCAGAATCCTCACTGGTCAGCTTCTGCCTTCTTGCATCCCCTTCCAGCTCAGAATTGCGCCAGCTGCAACATGTCCTGCAGGGGAAAAAACACAAACAAGATATGCGCAATGATTATATGGATCTGATCCAGTATCCTCTTGATCCATGTACACTTCCAGGTAGCATTGCAAGCAACAGCAATAGTAGCAGGGTTCATCAACCAACATTACAGAAATATGGGAATACATGGTCAGTTACAAAAGTCAAAACAAGACAAGCACTAGAGGTTCAAAGCGTGAATTCGTAACAGCGCACTAGCGACTGACATTGCGGCGGCCTACGAAGCATCACTCATAGCATACACTGAGCAAGGAATAAGCAGAGATCTTTCTTTTGATTTTTATGTCAGCTCAACATATATCTGTGCCACTCTCTAAAGAGGCTGCTTAACATGATGCACGTGAGCAAGAAAGACCAGGACCTCTCCTGTGCTTTGTCAAATCACTCACCCCTGCTTGACTGAAATGTACCCAACCCCCCAGGATTACCTGCACCCAGCCTCCCAGCCTCGCAGCAACAGGACGAATGGGGTTCATTGGTGCTGTGACCACCCATGTGAAGATTAAAAACATTAAACTACAATAATCACATAGATCGCTGCACAGCACCACTGCATAGCTAAGGGATACAAAAGCGCTATTGCAGGGCTCATCTGGGCTTGCCAGGCTTCATGTACTGCTAGTCTTGCCTAAGAGTTGTATGGCTGCCTGAGAGGCTTACTGCGGTGCATCCTTGGAGCAAGGTGGGAGGATGTGCCAGCAAATGTGACCCTTGAGTATATTTACCTGCATTTAATTACGCTAGCTCTCTCAAGGTCTCATTGTCTCCGCTCACCTGGCGCTACTTGTCTTAGCTTTCAGTATCCGTTTCTCTCAACACACACTAACTGGTTGGAGTCATGTGGCGGGTTCTGCACGGCCCGAAAGCTGTGCAGTGATCTATCTCATATGATTACCTGCATGGCCTAAACTTTCAGTGCCTTCTACCATGTACAGCTCTTTAAAGGTGAGGTATTCTTCAGCAGCGTATTGACAATCGACTGGTAGTCCAACTCCTTGTCAAGCAGTTGGTACTCGTCTTGCCTGTCTCAGCAATCATTGGCGGCGTACCGACCAAGGCCCAGACAACAAGGCAGCTAACCAATAGTAGGTCGAGCATGGACCTGGCCATGAGCGCACTGTATGAGTCGCAGACCACACCCCATGATCATGATTGCATGGCTGCTCCAGGAGGTACAGTGGAAGTAATCCTGCCTGTCATGTGTGCAGATTATCCATGGTAGGAGATGCTTGAATGGCCACTGCTAGACCGATAGCAAGCAGTGCACGCCCACCACTAACCTTCTGGTAAGCTTTCTATGGCATGCAACACAGGTTGGGGTTTGCGGCAACTCCAGATGTGACGTAGCAATTACGCAGACGCTGCATGCCGGGTGGCACACATCAGATGCAAAAGTAACCCGGACGCACCATGCACAGCCACACATCTGTTGCACAGTGTGCTTGCAGTTCGCTCTGCTGTCTCGTGGGCTGCTTCTTGCACTGCTGCCTGAGCTGCTTCTGAGCTGTTGCTGAGCTGCTTGCTTTTACCATACTTGCTCATCCACTTGCTCGACAAGGCTTTGTGCTGCAATACCGTTAGCTGCTGCATAAGGGCTGCAGCTGCTGCTGCAAGGAGTCAGCTGGTCTTCACCCTAGAGGCGTAAGCAGCCTAGGGCCTAATACCGTCAATGACGGTGTCAATAAGAGGAATCTTTATGAGGTTTCACGCCACACGACCCAGTGATGATGGGCCAGCCATGTTGAATTGCCGCTGTAACCCCTTCAAGTGCGAACTAGCTGCATGCCTGCATGCAACTTCTGCCGATGTCCGAGTTCTAGCTGCTCTTCGGCCTCGACCAGCCGGTGAGGAGTTATCCAGACTGCCTGAAGCCACAACGTGCATACGTCTGCACGGGCAACATTGAAGTGGAAGTCCGTCTCCGCATCTTCCGGACCACCAGGCCCCCTAAGTGCCTCACCGCGGAATCGATTTTTAGCAGTAGCTCGCCATTTTTAGCAGTAGCCAGGCCACAGGAGGCTGTCTCAGCACGCAGCATGGTTTCGGAGCCGGTTAAAGATCGAAAACTTCTTGCACTATGGGAACAGTCCGCCCTAGATTTCGCCTAGAATCAGTCTAGATCTCGCCTAGGCGTCTAGGCACAGCCTCCTACACTGCCTAAAATCTAGACACAGCCCCTAGACTGCCCAGGTAATTCTAGGCACAGTCTAGACCCAATCTAGGTCCACTCTAGGCATGGAAGCAGTTCCACTGGGACATTGCCTAAGCTTTCGTAGGCTGCTAGTTCTGTCTGCTCGTTCTCACCGCAATGAACACTTTAAATTGCAAGTATGCTTACATTAGTAAACAGAACATCTTTCACCCCAAATCCTGGCAAGTAGATCGCTAGCTGTGGATCTTCCACACAAGGTGCCCTGTACTGGCTAAAATTTGCAACATATCTAGATGATAAAACCACATGCATATGCTGTATGATACAGCAGTCAGTACCAAGTGCATTTACACTGGGCATATATGCAAAGGTCATCTGCACATAATTCATAACACCTGCAGCAGCAGCAGCAGCAGCATAACCTTACTATCCAGCGGGCAGAAGCAGCAGAGACTAGTACAGAAGCAGCACCGCTTGCAGCAGGAAGCTGGCAAAACATTGGGCCAACAGGAGGAGAAGGAACCATGTGACAGCTAGGAGCAGCTGCATGCATCGGCAGCTAGCTGCTCACCTGCAACATTGGACGGATGGGCACAAGCAGAAGAAGATCAGCGACAACAGTAGCGGCAATAGCAGCAGGGGAAGACACATAACCAGCAGACTATTGAGCAGCAGGGGCAACACCAGCAGAAAAGGAGCCAGCAGCAGCAGCCAGCAACACCAGTAATGGAAGAAGGCCACACTGCAGCAGCAGCAAACCAAAGGAGCAGGAGGGGAAGCAGCATGAAGGGACTAATGACAAGAAGCAGCACGAGGAGCAGTTACGCCAGCAGTCATTTTAGGAACTACACCCCCATACAACATACACGGGAAGCTGAGCACCTAAAATTAACCTCAAACAACAAGCTTTATGATATGTCTGCAGCAGGACATGTTGGCATGCCACTGTCCTCTGCTGTAGTTGTTTGGTATGGTATCCAAAGCAAGGCACCACTTTCAGCAGCGCTTCCAAAGACAACCCCTGTGATCCCAACACAGCATGTATTTGTTGAAAGACCACTGCACAGCCTTCTGGGCCAACACAGCATATATTTGGGGCTGGCAGTAGCAAAAGAAGCAATAGGGCGCAGCAGCTGAAGGAGCAGCAGCAGAACTAGGAGCAGTAGGTGCCAGATATTATGAGAAACATCATATCACTGATAACAGCAAAGCAGCAGCAGACACTGCTGCTGTGTTGCTGATGCGATTCTCGTAACCTTTGTGCTGCAGGTGCCATTCCTGGTACCATAACTGGTAGTGGACCTACCTTACACATCGCTAACACATGTGTTAGGTACATCTCATTTGTTGTAATACACACATGCATGCTAAGCCGCAACGGCATGGTCGCTTGACTGCATGAATCAGGGCATTTGCCAATCAAGACACTACGCATCCTTGTGATCACAACAGATCCCATACAAGCAGTGCAGAACCGAAGGAGCCAGGATTGCACAGCCAAGCAGAGAAGGTTTGAAGTGTTATAACTTAAAAGCAGATTGCCATGTTGAATCTCCTAAGCGGCCCAAACTGCGCTAGTCAGAAGCTTCTTGTGCCAACGTCACTCCCGCAACTGGCATATATTGCAAGAAACTGAAGGATAGCAATATGAGTTCTAGGGAAGACTGGAGTACCAGGGGTAAGCAAGGTGAGCAACCAGCTCCCAGCCTACCTGCTGCTGCCAGCACCCATGCAACCCCAATTAGCCATGGGCTCAGGTAGGTACCACACGTAGTCTGTGCCAATCCATGGTATCCATCCAGCTCCGTAGGCCCGTTAGAACGCTGGTGTTAAATACCATAGGAGGTCATGGGGCCATATGGCTTATGCTTAGGCTGTCTCTGCTGGCTCAGAGTGGGAAAATGCATCCAGTGGTCCAGCCTAAGTTGCCACCACGCAGATGATACGAGAGTCCTTTTCATGATAAACCCATCATAAACTCAGATGTGTGCTTAAATGAAAGGACAGCTATCTGGCTAGAAGTAGCTCGACCATCACTCGACACATGTGGAACGGTCAAGTGTCTGGCGGCCACGGAGAGACCTCGAGCTTTTGAGTGAGGACATTAGGCTCTGCTGTGGAAGAAAGAACCGCTCATCTGGTGTCCTGGCACTAAGAATGAAGAAGACAAGAAGAGTGCCGAAGCCACGGTTTTAAAGCGAGTGACTCCAGGTGGGCTCCGCCAGCCTTCACATGCTTGCCCAATCAATTGCATCCAAGGAGTTATGCTGTGAACTTCATGCATTTCCCCATTCTACATGGTTTCATACCCTGCTGTATGAGACACGTTGTATACATCAGTGCCTGCACCAGACGGTGACAACCACAACCTCCGAGGCCGCAAGCGGATCAAAATGATGCTGTTTTGAGCGAAAGTGTAGGCTGTGTTTTGCGAATGCTCGCCCAGAGCTGGCGTACATTCTTGCCACTATGTGTGTTGTCGAACCCTACCGCCCAGCATGCTATCAGCCCCCAAGCATCCATTTCAGTGGATTGCGGTCGAACGCGCACAGAAGTGCAGCTCAGACTATCACTAGACCCGATTCGTCTGTCCTGGAGCGTCCATGTCATGCATGCTCTTCTGGTTTCCTGGACATCACAGCGACTCGGCAGCCAGCCAGCCAGCCAGCCATATGGAGAAACCTAGGCCAAGCAGTTTGTACCTTACGTTTGAAGAGCTGATCGTCTTCTGCACTAATGTATCGGATCTGTGCATGTTCCGCTACTGACGGCTTGCCAAGGCAGCAAGTAGATTCTTTGGGGCTTTCCTTTGGCTGGCCAGAGCTGGTTGAAGGCTCCACCAGTTTCCACCAAAAGGTATACCCCAGTCTGGCTGATATCCTTAACTTCGTACCTGATACAAATCAGCATTTTTGCGCCCTGACCAGATGCTTATCTCACATACCAGAACAGCATTGCATACCTTGTTGAGCAGGGCTGACATGTTGACGAAAGGAAGCACACATTGCTTACATAAAGATCACCAGCAGCATGGCATGGATACCTGTCTTGGGACCTGTCGTAGCATGTCGGTCCAGAGGAGCAGTGACTTGCGGCCGTGGTGAACTCAGCAGAATGACTGCAAAAGTCAATGCAGCAGGAGTTTTATCACTTATCAACTTTGCCTGGCCTCTTGTCGATGGTGCACGGTGCAGCAGGAATTGTCCCATTTGCCTGGACCCAAACCTGCTGCCTGGACGTTAGGGGCAGTGTGGCATGCCGTTGCATCTGGACTGAACAGCAGATATGTGGCAGTGTTGGCCATATGCAGCCATCCCTCAGTGCATGAACTTTTTGCTTGATGTTTGGTTGTGACCATTGCTTTCTTGTGTATTTTTCATGCAGATCACTGGTACAGAAAGGGTGCATGGTGCCACCTCCTCAGCTTTTGCTGCCGTCAGGTCTGCAGGATTTGGCAAAGACCTTCAGACTTTCTCTGAAAGGATTCCTGGTGTGGACAGGCTGGAGCTACCTGCAAGCAGTCAGACATTCCTCCGGCCCTCAGCTAAGGGCTGCCATGCACAACAGCAGCAGCAGCGCCAGGGTTCCGCATATAAGGGGCATGCTGTCCTCTCATTCAGATCAAGTATGCATGCGGTACAAAATGTAATGCAAGCGTCTGCGTTTCCTATTTGCAGTAACCCCAGCATATGGGCTTGGGCTGCATTGCAGTGTGTAGATCAGACATGCACCTTAAGGGGGCACCTGTCGTATTTGCTATGGCAACCTACAAGTTGCCATAGCAAAATGCAGTAAGCCCGCAAACCAAGCTGTAATTCGGCATGCATGTATCAGTGATTGGAGTGGACAGGTTTGCATTTGTGCTTTTGTAGAGGTCCACCAATGTTGCAGTCTAATCCTCAGGGGACATGCCATAAGAGATTGTGGTACAGGTATGACTTCCGTTAGGGCTGTGGCACTTTGTGCTTTTACACGGAGTCATGGTAACAGCCAAGGGAACGGTTGGTCAATAGCGCTCCTTGTGCGCATTGTCTCCTACTACTTGCATGTATTCAAGGTTGACACAGGCAGGTGGGGTTGTCACTTCATGAGCTGGTGGTATGGTTATTGTACAGCTTGTCTTAACTCGCTTGCAGAAGTGGTTTTCTGCAATAGCTGTTGACTCTGGGAACTATATGTTGTGTGCTTTTGACCTTGGTGGTGTAATTGGTCGTGTGGACTCCATTGTCTTTTGCATCCATCCGATGCTGCGTTTGGTCGTTATGACCTAGCAGCCCTTTTGCGGCTGCCGCACCTAATTTTTGTTTGTTTGTTAATGATGTCCGTGCTATCCGGGCAGTGGAGGTTTTGGGTGATTTTGACCTAGCTGCTGGACCTCATGTTTAGGCATGCATATATTATCATACATGTCGAAGTTTACCCGTATTCTGTTCCACCTCGCTGCTCTTTGTGACAGCTTGAGGTGCGGGGCCTATGGCACTTATTGCTATGGCATATCATGAAATGTAATAATAATATTGTTCATGAGTGATTCTGCTCTGTGAACACCTCTTGGTTCTGGCAGAAGATTTTTGCTTGGGGGTGATCCTGGTAGGTCACCTTCCACGGTTCTACTGGTCGCTTTGTGCTATCTATTTATCTATAGACTATTAGTGGTCATTATCGTCCCAATGCAGATAAGAACTCATGATGCCAAACGATTGGGGTGCTCGCTAGAGATTGATACTGTTTGCTGCTTGCCTTCTTACTTGTTACAGTTTTGCCATTCAAGTTTGTGGGCATGGCATTTATCAATGTGTGCTTCCATGCTGGCAGGGGTTGAGTGCCACAGGTTGGCACTCTTTGCCTTCTGGCAGGCAGGGACATTGTGCTACTGGCAATGGTAGGGTTGCTTGCTGGGTAGCTCTAAGTACTGCTGTCGTGTGTGGGTGCGAGTCTCAGGACCAATCAAATGAACTGTGAGGTCATTGTGCCAAACAAACAAACAAAAATTTAAGGTGCGGCAACCGCAAAGGGCTGCTAGGTCGAAACGACCAAACACGCCAAAACAGATTAATCTGGAGGTTCCTAGAACCGCAGGCGGCTAGGACCCCTAGACCTTGACAGCCTAGATTTACCTGGATCTGCCTAGAATGCAGGCGCCTAGACCGCCCTAGACCCCCCTGTGTCCGCCTAGAATGCCCCTAGGCCCCTAGGCAATCTAGCAAATATAGGCAGGTTCTAGGCGAGTCTAGGGTGATTCTAGGCCGAATCTAGGGCGGACTGTTCCCATAGTGTTGGACAGAACGAGCTGCGTAAATGGACCACCAGGCCCCCTAAGTGCCTCACCGCGGAATCGATTTTTAGCAATAGCTCGCCATTTTTAGCAGTAGCCAGGCCACAGGAGGCTGTCTCAGCACGCAGCATGGTTTCGGAGCCGGTTAAAGATCGAAAACTTCTTGGACAGAACGAGCTGCGTAAATGGACCACCAGGCCCCCTAAGTGCCTCACCGCGGAATCGATTTTTAGCAGTAGCTCGCCATATACCATTGTATGGTGTGTTTGGTCGTTTCGACCTAGCAACCCTTTGCGGTTGCCGCACCTTAAATTTTTGTTTGTTTGTTTGTTATACTTACGCAGGCGATGCACTTCAACAGTTCCTTCCCCATTTTTAGCAGTAGCAGACATGAAGCAGCCATTTGCAGCCATCTGCAACTGCTCCGAAACCAAAGGCCGTGGTGGCACAACCGACTGGCATACACCCTTGGGATTTACAGCAATCCCCTCCCCACAAGAAAGCACACACATTTCAACCCAAGCTGCCTCAACAGCAGATATGCCGCACCTTAAATTTTTGTTTGTTTGTTTGTTTTATCCACCACTCACCGCATACACCAGATATCATGGCCCGCTAAACTGCCACTCAAAAAGGCATGCATAAATGAAAGGAGCCACAGCTGGTGGGTAAGTGCATGGAACATTGCTTCGGAGGTTGGGTACAGGTAATCAAAGCAGGGGAGAGTGATGCGACAAGAAAAGCAGGGTTTGTCAGGCAGTGCTGAAAGCGAGAAAAGCAGGGTGCAGCAAAGAAGGCAGGTTGCCACCACCACCCCAAACCTAGACCTTGTCCTTTGAGCTGATCGATGCACATTGCTTCATGCGTCACTCCATTGGTGCATGCTAAAACACATGAGTGTCCGACCCGGCCCACGAAATCTGCTGCATGGTCCCCGCAATCCGCAGCAATCTGCAGGAAGAGCAGATCATGCAGAACAACAATTGTAACACCACCTTTCTGCCTGGCTCCAAACAACTGCTTGCCCTTCACACCACAACACATGGGCCAAAGAGCATACAATAGTAGTTGGCCATAGTCCTACACAGTCCGGTCAACAAGACTAAGTGCTTGGACTGCTGGGTGCTGCTATCTCTTGTCCCTGATGACCAGTACCGTTGCATCCATGTCCCTCGTCAAGGTGTGTGCTCTGTGGCACACAAGCTGGGCTGGTGGGTGACTGACCGGCATGACAAAACGACTTGTACATGGACGTTGTCGAACCACCTGCAAGACCGGAAGCAAGTCTCAGCAAGGACAAGTCTTAAAGCATGGGTTTCTTGCAAGTACATGCAGTGGCTTTGAAAGCTGCGTAACAGGATCAATCATACTCAACTCCGTACTACTCACAGAAATGCAAACTATATGAGGGGTCTGCTGCTGCTGTGGGGATCAAGGCTGGACCCCTGACGTGCTGATGCAGCTGCTAATATTCCTAGGCAAAACTGCACAGTGCGCGACCAACGTATGCTCGTTCGATTGAGGCTTACCTGTCCTACACAGCTGCAGGGGCCTTCTTCAGTTCGACATCGAAGGACCCGTTCACGGCCGTCGTCTGCTGGTCAAGCTTCACCTGGGCAGACAAGAGCGAACGGGTTCCTCAGTATGCGCCTGACCAGTTCAGTGCCTGCAACAGCCAGCAGTGCAGACAGCAGTGCTCACCTTTCGAGAAGCATGGAACCCCCTATCCTGAAGCTCCACGGCGGGAAGCAGGGAGCTTCATTGCGGCATCTTCTGGAAGGCCCAACACATCCATGGACGTCATAGGGCTGCCGAGGCAGCTGACGCTGCATTAGGCTGCATTCCTGCTGGCAAACGCCCACGACCTATACAGCGGGCCCATGCACGAGGCCGCACAGCACGTTCAAAACGTCAAGTTTTGAAGCCATTTTCTCCGTGCTCCTGCCCTTATCTCCTTCACCACCGCATCAGCCAATGGCGAAGCTTCCAGAGATCCTACGTAGCGGGCTACGGCTAAAAATGCGCTACTGCTAAAAATGGCACCCGAGCAACAGATGCGGAGGGCACAGCGGTTCACCTACTCCTGTCTGTGGTAGCAACCTTTAAACTGTTCCAAATTACATGCATAGTAGACGGGCAATGAGGTCCTCGCCAAGCAGGTGCGCGAAACATGAAAGCGCCACGTTTCAGTCACACCCCAGCCATGCGTCACCCGTTAACTAGCACACTTGCAGGTGGGTAATGACATCCAAGAAAGCTAGGCGATGAAACGCTGTACTCAACGCTTAAGCAACTGCTTAGGTATTTCGTGTATTGTTGATTCGCTTGAAATCCCTTGGTCGGATGTGCCGATGGAGTCCAGTGTAACCCGACGGCATCTGCTCCAGCATTAAAAACAGCAGTCAAACTTGCTGGTGCCCGCTGCTTCATACCTTTTACATTTCATGATAGGCAGCAGCAAAAAGTGCAATAGTGCCCTCCACGTCAAGCAGCCATACCAACTGTAAGGGACCTTCCAATCTGCTCCAGCATTAAAAACAGCAGTCAAACTTGCTGGTGCCCGCTGCTTCGTACCTTTTACATTTCATGATAGGCATCAGCAAAAAGTGCAATAGGGCCCTCCACATCAAGCAGCCATACCAACTGTAAGGGACCTTCCAATCTGCTCCAGCATTAAAAACAGCAGTCAAACTTGCTGGTGCCCGCTGCTTCATACCTTTTACATTTCATGATAGGCATCAGCAAAAAGTGCAATAGGGCCCTCCACATCAAGCAGCCATACCAACTGTAAGGGACCTTCCAATCTGCTCCAGCATTAAAAACAGCAGTCAAACTTGCTGGTGCCCGCTGCTTCATACCTTTTACATTTCATGATAGGCAGCAGCAAAAAGTGCATTAGGGCCCTCCACATCAAGCAGCCATACCAACTGTAAGGGACCTTCCAATCTGCTCCAGCATTAAAAACAGCAGTCAAACTTGCTGGTGCCCGCTGCTTCGTACCTTTTACATTTCATGATAGGCATCAGCAGAAAGTGACGAGGCTGGTGGAGCGTACGGGCTTGGTAAGTTCCTCGAAGTTCTTGCCTCGTCGGACCACTAGGAAAAGACAGGCCCGAGCTTACGATGAGGGACGAAGCTGCCGTGTACCTGTATCCATTGCCACCACAGGGTCGAGAAAGCTAGTAGCGTGTGCCGCATAACCAGACCTTAGCTAAGCGAGACAATCATAGTAACGGCCAAGCGTGAATCAGCTTTGTCTCGCAACTCAAGATTGCCAAAGTCTGCGCTGCATCCGGCAGAGAACAGGACTGATGTCCTCTGGCAAAATATGATAAGCCCAGAAAAGCGGTCTCAACGCGAACGCAATGCCCATTTTTTCCTTGACACCCGGGGTAGATCCTGTGACTTGGTGTTCAACAGCCAGGTGTATTTGTGGCTTCCCCAGCGGCTGAAGAACGTAAAGACGCTGTATGATGTGAGAGTGCCGAACGTCAAGGCGTTCTGGGACTTCTGCAGATGCCAAGAATGGGAGGTTAGCGAACTCGGACTGAGCTGTATAACATATTCGCATCCATAGTGCCGAATAGGGCTCACAGCCCCTTACTGCGCGCAGCCGAAGGCAAAGAATGGAGACCTTTGCAACATACAGGTGCGTGTGACTGTACCTGACTGGCCAAGCAAATACTGCTAAGAGGTTCCTGTTGCATACAGATACCAAGGCGACTGTCTCATGCATGTACCTCCTTGATCCGACTGCTTTGACCCGTTTCCCTGTTCTACAGGAGGGACCCGATGACTTTTCCTGGCTAGAAGAGGCCAGAACTGTGCAAGGCGACCAAGAAAAGTTCCAGGGGAGAAGAAGCCGGGCCACACGAGGCAGGTGCAGCCGCAGCCCTACATGGGGGATGATGCTCCCTGGAGCTTTGCATGCTCCATTTGGGCCAGTGGCACCTGCATGCCCCACCCTTGACCCCTTGTCACCCGATCTGGGTAGCATGCAGTCGCCACATGGACAGCTGGGATTGTGCCCTGAGAACCAGCAGCAGCAGCTCACCAGCTTGCATGCTGCAGGCCCCGGAGTCTGCACCCATCCCAGTGCTGCTGCAATTGGCAGCTTCCAGAGGTCCTTCCCACACCAAACGGTTGTTCCAAACAGCAGCGGCAGCAACAAAGCCACAGCCAGCATTGCAGGACCAGCTGTTGCTGGACGCGCAGTGGACACAGTGCTTAGCTCTGCCTTCTCTCGTGTACCGGGTCCTCCTTGCCCAGCAGCAATTGGTGGTGCTGGGTTGTGGGAGCGAGGTGGTTGCCCCCCATTGCAGCAAAGTTTATTCACTTCCTGTGGGAGTGCAGCTGCCAACGCTCTGCTGAGGTTAGGCAGTTGTAGCTCCTCTAGCAGTGCAGGCACCCAAATTGCAACAGCAGTACCCATCGCTGTTGCGTATGGTTCTGTGCCAACCAGACAGGTAGCGCACAGGGCTGAACCGATCATTGCTGCCTGGTCTGGAGGCCTGCCTCGACCGCAAAAACTTCAGCCGATGCATAGCCGAAAGTTACCTGAGAACTTTGCAGAGGGCAGCGGGGCAGGGGCACTTGCAGACGCAGGGGACCTGCTAGACCCATCTCACCCCCCCTTCCGGCAGGGTGAAGTGGGATGGGTGGCAGACCCTGCAAACCAGCCTCAGCAAGTGTCACCGCAGGTGGTGCAGGGCGTGAATATGGGATCAGCAGCGGTAATGCGGCTGGAGCAGTTATTGCAGCTAGTGCATAAGAGCCTCAGGAAGGTGCAGGAGGAGCGAGATCAGCTCATGGAAGAACAGCAACAATGGCACGCGCAACAGTCTCAAGGTGCAGTCGACATGGCAGCTCAGGCGCAGCAGCTGCAGGATGCACTGGACCGTGCCGAGCGGGAACAGCGGGCTCGAGCAGCCGCGGAGAGGCAGGTGCAGCAGCTGCAGCATGCCCTAGCATCACTCCATGGGCAGCTGCTTGCGGAACAGCAAGGCCAGCTAGATCAGCAACCCAAAAGCTTGCCGAAGGAGCTTCCACTGAAAGTGGATAGTGGCCTAGTTTGTGCCCTCCCCTGCTCCAGTCCTTGGGAGGTGCAGCAGCAACAATGGGGGAGTGAAGCTGTGGACAGCCTGAGGCACCAGCAGCAGGTTTTGGAGCATGCTGGAGCAACAGCAGCCGCACCACTGGGAAATGCAGCTGCTGCCCATGGGCCCTGGGACCTCCAACAACGTGGCGTGGGTGTTGCTGGAGCTTCTGTGGGACCTCCAGGGTTGCTGCCTGAGCAAATGCAACAAGGGCTGCTACCTGCTGCTGCTGTGCCCGCCACATTGCCACCTGACATGGCTGCAGCTGCGCTGCCAGCTACACGAAGCAAGAGGCAGCGCACAGAAGCACCTGCGAGTGGTGCAGTAGGGGAGGCTCACGCAGCAGGGCATGTGCCTTCGCCTGCTTGGTGGCATTTTGATGTGGATGCTGATCTGGGGCTTTTGTTGTCTGGTATTGAATGAGTGAAAGGCTGGGCTGCAGCCTCTGCTCAAACTGCTCAGTACTACCCATGTCCCCAGTTCCTGGCAGGGTAGGGCTATGTTGTCTTTTTTTCTTGAAGACCTGTTGGCTGAGCTGAATGGGTGATTGCTGCTTGGTGGCAGCAATGGCTTTCCTGAGGGGCACTGCCCTGAGAGCAAAAGGTTGTATGGGTCGGTGGGAAGTAACCGCCTTATGGCCATGTGGTTTCTCAATACTCGGCATGTTGATGAACATCGCCAAGTTTGCGGTGCCGTATCATTAAGCAAGTCAGAGGCCTTACCACATACAATGGACATGCTGCCACAGGCTGTAGGTAGCTGCATCATGGGTGCGAAGGATATGCATGCAAGCATGACAATGACATGACAATCACGCTGGTTCCTAATTTGCTAGCCTAAGTGAAGGTGTTTTATTGTATGCCAAGTTCTGTCATAATAGGTGTGGGTGGTGCCTGATTGCACCCTTGAGCACCTGGGTTTTAGCCGCATGGAGCAAGGATTGACGGGGCGCATGCTGTATGTTATCTATTGATGGGATGAGGCCTCTAATAGGAGATGGCAGGAACCCTGGGTGAAAATGTCTGTGACATGGCTTTCGTCAAAGTGTCGCCCACAAGCATGACAGGTGGGTTAAGGTTGGGCAAAGCAGGTTGGGGACCGGTTCTGGACTTGATGTTTTTGTCAACAATGTCGACCTTGGCCCGGACTAGTTGGCTTCATGGTCATGTGGCTATCAAGCTGGATATGAAATTCTGAAGGTAATTGCACATGACCGTGTCGTGTTCTGGTCTGTTACTATGTCACTGGATAACATAACATAACAAACATTTAAGGTGTGGCAACCGCCAAGGGCTGCTAGGTCGAACCGACCAAACACACCATCGGATGGATCCAAAACACAATGGGTTCCATACCATGATAAATGATGCACTCTCATGAAAGGCATGTGAGCATATCCCTGCATCACTCCAAAATCATGGTACTGACATACAGACCTTTGAGCCATTCTAAATAAATATGGACTTTTTGGAAAACAGGAAGTAAGGCAAGCAGGTGCTGCCATGGGGTTTAGGTTTTTGTGACCACTAAGTATCAAAATCAGGCTTGGGTTCACAACTGTGATCACACGCACGATTTCAGGCTATGGGCTTTGGGGAGTAGTTTTACGGTGTACTCCTAATGACGGGCTGGATATCAGGGGTTCCCCAGGAGGGTAGGGAGTGAGCCCACAAGGATGAGTTTGGAATGGGTTCTGGGGCCAATGTGGAGCTAAGGGATCTATGCCCACCATGTCGTGGCCTGGCTCGAGCCTGGTGTAGGCGAGGCCCACCAGCAAGGCATTGTTGTGTGCTCTTCCCCCAAAGGATGGATTGGAATGAACGCGTAAATGCAATTGTGGATTATGGTCAACATGGCTGATGGTTCACTTAGTCCATTAAGAGATGCTGTCCGCATCTTAGCATCAGCGGATTGCTCTCCTGGTTCCATTTGGGTTTCAGGCTGGATTCATTATGGGGTTTGATTGCTGGGTTTTTGCCAACCAATGTTTCGTCATTGGCGTTCGTTGCGTTCAATGAAGAATGCTGAAAGCTGCTGGCTGTAAAGCACTAGCAGAGGTTATGTGTAGGGCATGCTTTTTTTTACCAGCAGCACTAGAACGAGGAACCCTGCTTTACCAGTTAGGCGGCTTGCCATTTCAAGTAGCTCTCCAAATGCGTTGAGTTGAAGCTGAATTTGACTCCTTCAGCGCCAACCGGCACCCCACCTTCATGGGTTCAGTTGCTTTTTTGGTAGAGTTTGGACATCACTGATAAAAACCGTCCTGATGGGTTACATCACAATCCAGACCCAGTTTGAAGTAGGCCCTTTGTAACTCAGATCCAGTTTGGAGTAAGCCCTTCGTGCACGGGATTGGTACAGGGTGGATTGCTCACAGGTTGGGTTCTGGTGATCTGCTTTGGCTTTGCACTGGTGCAGGTAGGGGAGGCCAGTGCTGCTTGCGACTGGTCGCATCAGCTGGCTTATTAGCACTGCAGGTGTTCTGTCTCGACTGCATTTGTTCTAACAGACCTCGCTGCTTTGGATCATGTCTCCGCCGATACTTCTTTGTCCTTCTATCCATCTAGTCAGCACATCACAAACACATGTCATATGAGTTGGATTTGGCATGTTCCAGGCACCTTTTAGGTTTCATCATTAGATATGCAGCTGTGCTTCTGCTTTTCTGGAATCATGGCTGTGTTGTGAGTAGACATGCCCCTTGATCTGAGACCCAATCCTTGCGCTGCTATAGAAGTGTAACAGCTTTGTTCTGCTGATTTCTGTTGCTGTTTTTGAGTCTTTTGATCTATTTTTGAGTCTGTTTGGGGAAGTGCTCTTGTGTCCTAACCAGCCATAGCTGCATTCCACGGTTTATGTTTTAGATGGGCTGAACATGGAGGAGCGCTCCTGGTGGTTGCATGCAGATGGGTTTTGGCTTGGAGCACCTAAAATTTTGCATCTTTGTTTGATCGCACAAGAAGAGGGACCAGACGAGTAATTCACAGCCCAAATTATAACCGTGGCCAAAATTTGGCCGTAGTCTCATGGTTGGCGCCTCTATAACACAAATGTGTATGGCGGTTTGGGGAAGAAAATGCAGGACTACTGAGCTAAAAGCGTAGGTAACAGCGCATGACGTTTGTTAGAACCTGCATGAGGCAGCATAATTGTTGAAGATAATAATGGAAGTGTCTGCACATTCAAGGCTGAATGGACGTATCAAGATGCTAGGGGATGTGAGCTTTTACTTACAGGAGGAGTCTGCATTTGTGCTGATCTGAAGCTAAGTGTTATCCAGTCGTTGTGACCTAGTCTGCCCATGTATTGCGGAGTCGATGAAAGGCAAGCAAGTCGGAGCCCCCCTGCTCAATGCTTTGGGGCGTGTTCTGTGTGCAGTGTGGCACGTGGCACCGTGGCACTGAGGGGCCAATGATGTGTCCGACACTAGCCTGACACACTTTGGCTGAAATGTCCGTTTCCTTTGTTGGTAGATCTCCTTTCCTGGACAGGGATGAAACAAGATGCAAAAGAGAAGCATTTAATTGCCTTTGCCATATTGTCTGTGTGGCTGAGAGGAGCATTCTGAGCGGAATGAAGTCAGGAGTTCAGTATTCCTGGAGGTTGGGTACAGATAATCATGGCAGGCGGAAGTCCAGACAAAAAAAGAGGTGTCTGTCATGCACTGCTGGAACGAAGAGGAGCAGGGGCAGCAAGAAAGCATGTATCAGTATGCCTGTAGATGATGGCATCATCGGAGACTGTGGATATGTGGCCTTCCGGGGTCGCACCCATCTTGATTGGGTGAAGGAAGCTTGACACTGCGGCCTGACAGTGTGCCTTCTGACATGCGCAGTTTACTTTTGAAGACATGAGTGGGTGAAGATCGCAGGGGTTACAGTACTGATGGGCGTGGTGAGCCCCAGCATTCCTTACATTGAGGGTGTGCTCCTGGTAGTGGGTGCCCTCATCAGTAGGCTCTACTTGTTTAGTTTATTGTACGCCACCAACCAGTGTTTCTAGATGGAACAGTATAACAATTTTTGACTGTTGTTGACCAGGCTGAACGCAATCACAAGCTGTGCACAATGGTCCAAGTGTTTTTGAAGGCAGGGAAATCTGCTTCGGTTTCCTGAATGGTAAAGGAGTGTCAGCAGCTGTACTGGCTGTGGTTTGGACTAATCCATAAGTTCGTTTGTTCAGTTACAATATGAGGTGCCATGCATGAACTTGGTTTCCATCGCATCATGATTATCGTTAGTTACAAATTGGTCCAATGGACACAAGGGAATAGGCACTTCATAACACAAGGGTTTAGGTTTTGAGGAAGGGGATACGGGTTTTGGGGAGGTAACAGCATAGGTGACAAGGCATGACCACAAGGGTGTCCTTTGAAAATGTATAAAGCACCTTGGGGTGATATACAGAATATTGGGAGCGTGAATGCATGAATACATTTGGGGTTGGTGGATCGCAAGAGCTTCTCTCAAACTCAAGGGATGTATGTAAGCTTCCCACTGGTATGTGGAGATGGCTTAAACGCATGTCGTGCAGCAGCAGGGCCCATCAAGGGTGTACATGTGAGCATAGAATGGCAGTTCCCGTTAAGAGCTTGGCTTATGTGGCCACTAGCTGTACAGTTCCCTTCTGGCAATATGGTAGAGATTGCTCAAGAGCCACAGTCAGATGCTTATTATGGTAGGGGGGGAACGCACCACGTGTGCTACTACCGCCTCTTCCTTAAAACTACGCAGGGCTAACGCCCGGCGTCCACTCACTCACTCACTCAGATGCTTATGGCGCATGGGTGGCGGGTTCCTATGGGTTCGGTTTTACTTCAAGTTCAGTTGTGTTTGCATTAACTCTGGTCAAGATAGGTGGGATGTTGAAGTGAATTGAGGTGGCATTGGGCGCAGTCTGCTCAACCTACTGCCCTGTCAATCCTGTATTACCCTGTACCTCTATCTCAAAAGCTGGAGGAGTTGCCAGCAGAAAGTGGCAGGTAAATGTGGTCTATTTTTTGATGAGACGAATATTGTTTTGTTGATGTTTTAGAGCTTTGCAAACGTGGTGGAGTGGTTCCTTTTTCACTCGATCTGCTCGTCAAGGAAGGTATAAAGTCTGTCCGTCATGTCTGGGTGCATGGCAAACAATTGGTCGGCTGCCATAGTTGCAGCTTGTCTTTTTTGGGGGCTCAGGAGCAGAGCGGTGTGATACCATCTCACTCAGGCAACACATGTGTTTTTGGATGGCCAGCACACATCATTTGGTTCAGACTCTTGCACCCGTGTAGGAGCTGTGTGGCATGGTGGATAGTACAGTACAACACTGCCGGCCAAAAACAATACAACAGTGCACTTTCAAAGAGTAATGTCTGTTAAAAGGGTGGACCTTTCAACGTGATCCTATTGGAACAATTGATGATCTGCCTGGCTGCCTGGCCCCATCAAGGCATCTGCACCAAATTCATGTGTTGTCAGAACCAAGTTGAAGAAGCCATGTCATGTCAGGTGCCGAGCACCCAAAGAGTCAGGGAAGTAGCTCTTTGCATCGCTTGAGAAGACTGATTTCAGATCCATGGATGCACACATGAACCTTGTGATGATATGAGCCAATATGGATACAAGGCAACATATGCAGATGTGACCCTAAGTACTGGTTTTTGGATGCAGACCAAGAGAGAGAGAGAGAGAGAGAGAGAGAGAGAGAGAGAGAGATCTACTTGAGGAGACCGTGTATTGTTCTCCAGCGTGGGTTTGTGGGAAGGGTTCCTGGGTGTAGATGTTACACGGACCCCTTACCATTAGAAGCAGACCAAGCAGAATCCTGCAGTAGGTTTTGGGTCTAATACCCCTAGGTCTTGGCTTGGTTTGACCGGTGTTTAGCCCGTAACTGGGTTGCATTTTGTAAGCAGGTGCTCTTTACTGAGAGGTCCCTGAAGTTATCAGAGCAGGGACAGTTAGTTACAAGTGCAAGTCTCAGTGGGTGCGGGAGAAAAGAGGGAGATGGGGTTTTTGAAGCTGATTCAAGATGGTTGATCACCTGAGATCTACCTTCGCAACCTGTTGCTGCTCGTGGCAGAGCGCAAGCTCTGGCCACATCTTCACATGACACTACTTCTGGGTTGGGGCTGGCTGCACTTCTGTACCAGGCACGGCAATTTTCTACTCTCCTGGTTGAATGTAAAGCATTCTTTGACTAGTTTTTGCTTGGGCTGCGTAGGTTGAATGCAGACACATGAGGTATGATTGTTGCTGTGTGAGGCAGAGCTGCCGCTGAGGGCCTATGTAGCTCTGACTACTGAGGAGTATGATATGATGGATAGTACATGGGGCAAGGTATGTGTACCCTGGTTCAAGGCGTGAAGGCTGCTTCACTTGCTCTTAGCTGGGCGATCTTATCAGCACATGGAAAGTTGAAATGGGGCTGACCATTGGGTGACAAGGCATTAGCGTAGGCTGGTGGCAGCCATGGTGTGCATGCTAAGCACATGTGTGCATATTTATTCAGCAAACAGCAGCATCAGGCATGAGCAGTGTTACAGCAGAAGAATCATGACATTGGCATTGGTAAGACATGAAGACATTGCGACTGTTTTGCAAGCTCTTGCTTACACTGAGGTATTTGGTGTACATTGTCAAGTTTGAGGTGTTCTTCAGTACTGTCTGATGTATTGAACAGGAATGGTGAATGTAGAGATGGGACTGGAAAGCAAAATAAAGTGAAGTCCTGCTGATGCATGTTGTTGAGGTCACGCCTCGTCTTGCCCTAACCGAAGTTTTCTGACCGATGTAGGTAAGCACTAGTCTCGTAGTACTGTGCTGATGTGCTCTTGGAGCCCAAATAAGCTGCTTGTGGGTGGCGCTGCCCCTACCGGGGCCCCTTGGTGCAGCCACACCTTAAGATTTTGTTTGTTGGCTTGTTTGTTTGTTTGTTTGTTGATAGGGCCACCAAACAAGGTTTGTTTGTTTGTTTGTTTGTTGATAGGGCCAGTTGTTTGGTGGCTTGTAGACCCCGGCATGGTGATGTCCACTAACCAGGCATGAGCTTTTGCTGCTGCACATAATAGCTTTTGTGGCAAGTAAGGGCTGCTGCCTGCATCACCGGTGAACTAACACTATGTAGCTGGAGGGTAGCAAGCATGTTGTGTAGTGGCTGCATCTACACGGGGCAGCCGAACGTTGGCTCCTTCCAGTTTCTTTTGACCTTGTGCTGGACTGGTATGTTTGATGTATCTGACACAAAGGATGCTGGTTGGAGTCATGCTTGGGTGCTGCAGGGCCCAGAGGGCTGTGCAGTGGTCTTTCTTAACATGAAGGATAAGTTGAGATATGAGACCGGAAATACAAGTTTAGGTACGGGCCATGGTGTAATGGAACAGGCATGTGTAGTCTTACAGCCGCCAGCTGCTGTAGGTCAGTATTTGGATATGTTTGACTCGGAGTCCGATCATCCTGGTGATTTGTCTGATGATGAACTGGTTGAAGTTCCCTAGATGGATGCATGGTTGGGTATCCTCTAAGTTGGTGGTCTGGAATCCATCCGATAGTGTGTTTTGTGTCCCTCTCTCGGCCTTGGTCAAGTATGTGGCCGTGTGTGTTCGTGTCTGTTGGTACTGCCATCAGTCCGGTGGTACTGATGTGGTGGACTTACCGGATATCTTGCTCCCGGCAGGTCAATATTTGGATCTGTTTGATTCGGAGTCGGAGACAGATGTTCCTAGTGATTCGTCTGATGAGGAACTGGTTGAAGTCTAGATAGCTACATGTTTGGGTATTCGCCTTGGTTGGTGTGCTGGCCGTCTTGGGTGGTACATATGCGGTGGACTTACTGGACATCCTGCTTGGTTGGTGCTCTGGATTGTGTTTGATTTGGATACACCCATCAGTCTCCTGCTGGTGATTTGTTTGCCGTGTCCGTAGTTGGATGTCTGCTTGGGTATTCCTCTTGCTTGGTGGTATGGATTCCATTGTTTTTGGACCCATCCGATGGTGTGTTTGGTCGTTTCGACCTAGCAGCCCTTTGCGGTTGCCGCACCTTAAATTTTTGTTTGTTTGTTTTTGTCGTTTCGGCCTAGCAGCCATTTGCGCCGGTTGCCACACGGCATTAGATGTTCGTTTTTGTTTGCCTAAAGAGGCTGATCATCAGGTTGTCAAAGCATAGTATATGGAGCTCCCACAGCAAGCTCTATCCAGCAGCAGTGCCAACAAACAAAAGGTCAGGTGTGGCAGGAGGCAGTAGCCAAGCCATGCTTGATATATCTAACATGATGAATGAACTGGTGAGTGAGCCATGGCTGACCAGGGGTGCAGCCCACTCTCGTGACCCGGCACGCTCTACGGGACACGCCATATTGCACACTCAGCTGTCTGAAAACTTAGCTAAGGTTATACCACTATCAGTGACTGCGGTACTTTTGATTGAATTTTTTTTTGTTTGAATGGCCACAATAGTCGCTCAGTAGCCAGATCAAAAGCAGCCACCCAGCAGATCCCTCAAATCCCTCAGAGGCACACCCCCTCAGATCTGCCACCACTTCGCATGTTGCTTTACAACACCAGCACAATCAATTCATAGCTTCCTGCAGTATGTAAATAGTTTAAATGCAGCGACAGTCAGCTTTGGCACTCATTTGCAAGCCTAGCCTCTCCTTGCGAACTGCGCATTTGCAGATCCATGCTCCCACACCAATCTGCTTTCTTAATAGCTAGCGGGTAGACTGGCAGATACTACTCCAAGTGCACAATCTACGAGGTATGTCATAAGTTCTAGTGTCAAGGCTACATGGAGTGTCCGCCAACTTTGGCAGTACAAAACCATGCATATGACTCAATAGCAACCACTTCTAGTCACCTCGCCTCAATAGAACTTCCTTTTACAAACTACCAGCACATCTTGCTCTCCTCAAAGTGCACACCAAGACACTCCCCAAAATGTCTTGCTCACCCTCCTGCATCACAGACAAATGACCACTTGCTGCACATGCACTGTTGTTGTGCATGGCTCCCTGTTCAGCACTCAGTATGCCTTGGGCTCATGCACAGTCTGTGTCAGCACTGAGCGCATCCCAAACTGCCTGTGGATGACGTGGTCAGTAAAAGGCAGAGGGCTATGGTAATGTGATGTCTCTTGGCAACACAGTTGCATCAACTCATAATGCCGCGCCATGTAATTGGTACCCTACACTGCAGGAGGCTGTCATCAGGATCATATGCCAGCTAAGTTGCTAAGAGATGATGTCATCGCCATGAGTCATAATGTCACCAAGCTCCAACATCAAGTGACAAAAAGGACATTTGTTGGAGACAGGAGCCCCACTTTCAACAGGAATTAAACTGCCAAGCCCTACCAATACCACGCTCACAGGAACGGAATAGGACATCAACAAAACATGGGATGACAAGCATCGTGATTGCTTGAATTTCTGAGGAGGGCAGCAAGACATACAACCGCCAAAGTTGGCACCACCTGCAAGGCCTTCTCTCATCAGCAAACAAACAAACAAACAAAAACTTAAGCCAAGCAAGCCAAGCAAACCTTCGTCTGGCCAGCAAGCCAAGCAAACCTTCTTAATGCCCGGTGTGGCTGGCCGTCTTGATGTAGCTGCTTATGTGCAGCAGACCACAACTTGTTTGTTTGCAACAAACAAACAACCTGACATGATCACATCTTGACTCAGGATTTGTCCAGACGACAGTCACAGCAACATTGCGGCTGTGTGCAGCAAGGCACTTGCTAGGTGCAGGTACACAAATCCCTGGCGGCTTCATGCTGCCTTGCATGAAGCAAACCATGAAACACACAACAAAATTGCATGCTGTGATAAGCCTGAGATGGTTTCCACCTTCATGCTGACCTAGCCGGCTTCTCCTACAAGATGCACAGCAGGAGTACCTGAAGATGATTGCCCTTGAGCCAAAGCAAGGGCATCTGTAAGACAAAAATCTACAGCTGCAGCTCAGCCCAGGCTCCAAACAACCATACCAAAAGCAGCTTCACCAGGCAGATGCAGGCCTGCACCTCAAGACATTGTGCAAACGCAGTTCAACAAAGCACGATACAGATTTAGCAGCAGCAGGCAGGCCTCCTAAGCCACCTCTGCTGCATAAGCTGCCCTGAACTCAATAGCTTTCTACACAACAATAATGCTATAACCCCCTGTACATGCACTCACACTGCACAACACCCAGAAGCCTTCACCCAGCCCTGATAACAGTAACAACCCATCTTCCCTAGAAACCCTCCAGTGCTAAAAGCCTAGAGCCATATACATGCCTGGTTCATAGCAGAGACCCCCACATGATATCACTATGTTCAGCAGCTCAGTCCAACAACAGCCTCACCTGGCCCCTCTGCCTTACATGGCAGCCATCACTTCCTGACAGCAGGCCGCATGTGCTGCTGGGTACGCTCACTCAATACTGGGGCAAGCTACTGCTGTCCAGCATACCCCTTCATACTGCGGATGCCCCTACATCATGAAGACTTTTTAATGAAATTGGCTTGTCATATTGAAAGTCTCCATGCAACAAGATCTTGCCGACTAATTTCTCCAAGAGACAAACCCAAACGACACAGCTAAATTTGCTGCAGCTAGTTCATCAAGCATTGCTGTATATCTAACCCGCGTCCTGACGTAAGCTCCTCTTGCAGCAAAAATGTATACAACAGAAGTGGGCAATTCAGGGTTGCGCAAGCTCTTAACATAGCCCTGTAAAAGGATCTTTCAAAGCTCTGCCACAGCAGATCACAGTACCTTCTGGAGCTACACCATTCATCCTCAAGCCATGCTTCCCAATACCCAAATAGCATACCTCGGCAGACAAGAAGGACCCATACAGCTAACAAAGCTGCGATCAGCCAGCCCTAATCACTAGTGCCACACTGCTACAGCTGCCAACAAGGGGACACAGCTGTGGTATACCAAAACAGGCTATACGGTATGTACTTGCCAACAAAACGTCTATGCTCCATACAGATCCAGCCAAGTTGAGTTGCTGAGATGCTGTCAAAAACCTGTACCACAGGCACCCAATTAAACATCAGACCTGACCTCCCGCAACAAGCAGGAAATCTTGGCCAAATCTGGGTTCAAAGCGCTTTCACAGGTTCCTTGACACGACCACAGGGGCCTCAAGAAAGCTTAAAAGTGTGCATATCGCCTACACAGCATGTCCTGCCAGCTCAATATAACACTCAGACGAGGAAGGTGGCGGCTAGCCATACTGCATGGCTAGAAGGTCCCCACGCATTCTCAGGCTGCTGACTCAAAAGGCTAACTGGAATAGCTGCCATATGTACATGCAGACTCAAATACACTATGTTGTCATATGATCCCTTGTGTGATGCCAGGCATAGCCTGGAATACTTAACAATGCCAAGCCACACTTAAACCCCCAGTACCCTTCTTCTGCTTCCCCACAACTGCCTCACTCAGCCATCAATGCTAAAGCTCATGCAGATAGGTGGCTTTATCTTAAAAGCCATGAGCAGCCCATTCCCCAGCGCCCAGACCCCCTCTCCAGCTATCAGTGCTGCTCCCACTACCCAAGCATATGCCTCAGCACTACGAGGGTACCGCCACCTCCACATGAGCTTTACCAAACACCCCAGTGCCACACCCACTGCTGTATTAGCACCTAACACTGCCAGAGCAGCCACAGCGGCAGGCTTAGGTACAAATGCCTTCATGGTCCTCCCGGGTAGAGCAGCTGCTAGTGCACGGAGAACCATACCAGCTGCAAATGCTCCCACTCCAAACCAGATTGTGTTGCGCCCAAAGGACTTAAACCCTAGGTTGCCTGCTTCTGCGAGAGCTAACATCATAGGAGCCATGTGAGCTGGTAGACCATTTTCCATGGAGACCAAACCCAGGCCCGGTGCACCCACTGCTGGAGCAACTGCTACGCTGGGGACGTGCGCATATAACCATAGCGTGAAGGGGGCAATGATGCACCCGAAGCTGGCGCCAAAGGCGTAGGCCGACATCACTGCCGTGGGGTTAGCCATCGTCACGTAACCCGTGGTGTATGCATACATCATACAGTTGGCGCTAGCAAGCACCCCCAGAGCCCACCCCCCCGAGACTAGCCCTACCATAGCCCCGCCCCCGCCGCTAGAACTGCCCCAGACAGCCATCAGTAGCACTATGAGCTTCAGGCAGGTGTCTGTAAGGGACAGATCTGTCAGGCCGGCGGCTACCATATTTCCAATTGCCAGCACTGCTGCCATGCCACCCACTGCCAGGATGTGGTAGTAAGCCACACCACTGAACTTCGCCAGAGCCGGCACCACTGCTACTGCCAGCCCAAGCAGGATGATGTAACCCACCCACCCGACCCACGCGGGAGTGTGGTCATCCAGGAAGATGAACCGGCGCAAAGCTGCCTCGACACCTGCTAAACCAAACTGCAGGGTGCTGGCATCAGACAGGGCATCACTCTCCATGGTCCTGAGCATCTCCTGGCGCCACAAATGCTTCAGAGTCTTCTTCTTCCGGTGGCTTTTCTTCACGGGCGGCCGGACGCTGTGGCTGCCGCTGCTCCTGCCGCCACTGCTGCTGCTGTTCCGCACTGCCACCCGTACCTCCCGCTGCTGTGCGATTTGGTACTGCACCTCATCAGCTCGATAGTCACCACCCCCATAGCTGCTGCTGCCGGCTGCTGTCGTCTTTCGACCCCAGCCGCCACCATGCTGTTGCTGAGGATCGATCATCACCGAACCATCAGGCGACCCCTCTCTAATCATATGATCATTGTCATGGTAGCCCATCCCAGACTTCCTCCCCCAGCCACCCCCGTAGCCGCCACCCCGCTGCTGATCCTCATTGCTTAAGTCATCATCATCATCATCATCATCATCAGTGTCTGGACTGCAGCCGCCCCAGACGACCGCAACCAACCCGCTGATAATCTGGAACAGCCCCTCAGCCACTAACAGCCCACCAACCACCCATAGCTGATACCCATACCTCCCCCTTGGGTCCCACTCCGAAAGCTTCGCAGGATACCATATCCCCTCTCTTGACCAAACCACAGGCCAGATGAGGCCCCAGCATAAGACCGCCCCTACCAGCATGGACCAAGCCACATTGACTGGTGCCATAATCCCCACACCCACTAGGGGAAGCTGGAAGTCAAAGTTCCAGGTGTAGCGGAGGGCTTCAAGGCCAAAGGTGGGGAAGTGGGTGAAGCCATTGCAGGCAGGGTTGTTGAAGATCCATTGGTAACCGCTGAACAGGAAGCTGATGAGGCTCCACTGGGTGAAGCGCGCCATCTGCAGCAGAAGCACAAGCAAGAGCAGGATGAGAGGGATGGACTGGAGGCAGAGATGCAATGAGAACATCATAAATGGGTTTTAAGTGGCTGCAGACATTGACACCTCATAGCACAGCACCAGGCAGCTTCATTCACTGCTTAACCATGTGCTCTACAGACATGCCTTGTGACAGCCACAGCCGGCTGATTCATACAGTACATACGAGATTGCTCCTATCCCGTCCAGTTAAATCTAGCTATGCAGTAGGCATGGGCGTCAGTTGCGTAGAAAAGACAGAAGGAGGTGGGGACCAGAAACATCGGCGGCTAGAACGGTACTGACATCTCAGCTTTTAACTAACAATCAACGCAGCAGCTGCTCTGCAGCTTCCTGTCTCTTGCCCCCTGTTACCTGCTTCTGGCCGTGGTAGGACATATCCGGTGTGTGCAGCACATTGACGAGGGCACCAGCCGCCATCCCCGTAGGGAAAGTGATCCCAGTGCCCGCCTTCATCAGGTGCTTCCTAAACACTACGGCCAACAGTGCACCTGCAAAGCTCACAAGCGTCATCCACACCACCTGCCGCCAGAAGTTGGCAAGCAGGGTGGCTCCATGCTGGAGAGGCAACAGCCCAGCTGCTGCTGCAGTGGCGGGCCTTAGCGCCAGCAGGATTGAGCCAAAGCCCCCCATATTAATGCTGTTGGCGCAGGCATATGCTGCAGCCGCTGCTACTGCCACTTCTTGTGAGTGCAGAGGTCCAATGCAGCTGATGTCGCGACCTAGAATGTCAGTGAACAGACGCAGGAGAGTCCAGCAGGCGAAAGTGATTGCAACCTGTACAAGACATTGGGAACCATGTCAGCACCAAGCTGTACATTATAACTATCATAATATCACCAACCCACACCTATGCCACACCTTGGCCTGCAGGATGCCATGCAGCATTGGAATTACGCTTCATGATGCTAAGAAAACTGTCAACGGGAGACGTGACTTCAACAAGAGAGCCCAGCAGCCTACAGAGCCTGTATAGCAGTGAAGCAGCCTCTTGGTGCATGCAAGTTAGGGCCATACTACCACTTTGGGCATGGCATTAACCACCAGCGCATGTAGTCCTCATGTTCCTGTGTAGTGCAAGGGCAAGCATGTGTCTCGGCCTTGTATGAGCACCTTAAGTGGCAGAGTAACATCAGATAACAACTTGGCTAAAATGACGCTGGTGTCCTTTGGCTGCCCCATTGAGTCTCTGTGGGAGGTTTTCTGCACATCTAAAACCTTGGACCTGTAGACGGATAAAGGAGCAGCTAAAGACATAGACACCTACTGTCTTTGACCCTTAACCTCCTGCACCCCTGACCCTCACCTGGAAGCCTGGCACCAACCCAGTCACCAGCGCCATTCTCTGCATTAACAGAGCAAAGCAGAACCCCACCAGCAGTCCCACTACCAAGGCCTTGAGTGACAGCTGCTGACTCAGCCTGGGCAGCGGCTTGTTACTACCCGGCGGAACCAACATGCAGCTGCTGCTGGCTGTGCTGCCCCCCGTGACTTGCCCCCCTGGTCCCCTCCCCTTCTGCCCCTTCATGTCCTGCCGCAGAGCCTTCTCGGAGTTGCTGTCGCTGGCAGCTTTGACGCAGCTGTGTGGCACGTGTACCCGCAGCTCCGGCAGTGGCGGCGGCTTGTCGTAAGTGGGGTAGTCCAGAGCATCTTTGTAATCATTGGAGCAGCTGGTGGGGGTGCTCTGGCTCCGGTTGTAGTCATCTAAAGGGTGGTAAGGAGGTGGGTGGCTGTGAAAGTCCCTGCTGCTGCTGGTGTAATGGGCCTGGGCAGTGTAGGAGGGATGCTCTTGCAGCTGCTCCGCCATCTGCCAGTAAGGCACCTCTCGATCATGCAGTGCAGTAGCACTAGCAGGAGAAGTGTGGGAGAAGGACCCGGCAATAATAGGAACAAGGCCCCGACCACGGCTCTGCTGCTGCTGCTGCTGCTGCGGCCGCCAGTCCTTATCTATCTGCTGCTGCTGCTGCTGATGTGGCGATGGCACCAACCGATCATGCTGGACGTGCTGGTCCCAGTTACACCGCTGCTGCTGGTGCTCCTCCGTGCGGTGCTTTTCACGTAGCATTCGCTCCTCCTGCTGCTGCCGGCTGCTGTATTGATCCCGCTCTCTCTTCTGATATGCATCTTCTTGTGGGAAGCGGTGCTTGTCTTTGGGGTGATGGTCGTAGTAGTCCTGCTGAGGCTGCTCAGCAGGCTTGTAGACCTTTCTGCTTGTGCTTCTGCTGCGGAGCACTGCTTCTGCTGCTGCACTTGCTGCTGCATCTAGACCGTGATCAAAAGCCTCAGGCCTGCCGAGATCAGTGGATAGGGCAGCACCTGGTGCTGATGACGATCGAGAACTGCGAGCTGCTCCTGCTTCCGAGTCTAAACGTGATCGACCTGTTTGGTCCGAGCCAGCATGCCGGCTGGGTGGCCTGCTGGGACGGAAATGGCTTGCAACCATGCCGGTGATTTCTTTGGGATCCTTGCTCTTACGATGAGCAGGAGGGTAGAGCTGAGAGGCCGCAGAAAGAAGCCCTGGGCTTGTTGGGGAAGTTAGGCCCTTCCCAGGAATGCTGCTGTTGGTGCTGCTTATCGTTGCTTTGCTTTTGTCCTGATTGAGATCGGTTGAGCGCTGGTGCTGATCAGTATTGGTGCGCTTGTGGTTAGGAGGGAGGGGAAAAGCGGCGCCACTGCTGCTGGTCACGTCCAGGACTGTGCTACTGCTGTTTTGGCTGCTTGGCTTGGCACTGCCTCTTGCCTGCTTATCTCGGTTGCTGCTGCTGCTGCTGGCGCTTGCAGTCAGGATGGGGCCGACAGGCCCACTGCTGCCGCTGCTGGACTTCAGCACGTTGGGCTGCGATGAAATTGGCTTCGCGGCTGCTGAGGACTTTGAAGGCTGGTCTGGGCTAGGGAGCTGCTCTTTGTTCGAGGGGGAATTGCACACTGCAGGGAAGACTGCCCTGGGCATAGAGCTGTAGAAAGCCCTGCGCTTTTCCTCTTCTGCTCTGCGTTCCTCTTCCTGCTTCTCTCTTGCGCTTCTGAGGGCAGGTCTCGAAGGGGCAGCTTGGCTGGAGAAAGTGCTTTTTGGTGGTTGCGGACCTTTGGGTGGGGCAGGCGGGTTTATGATCTGCCTGAAGCTGCTCCTTGGCGGAAGGTTTAGTACAGAGGAGGCTGGAGGATCGTGGAAAGTGACCGATGCAGAGCGTGCTGTACTGCTGCTAGGGAATTGAGTAGTACTTGGATCAGACTCAAACACCAGGGCTCTCCTGCAAAGAGTGGGGCATACAGCGGGGTCTTATCAGCATATGTCTCATATACTACGGGGTACATCTGTCATATTACATCTCCAATTTGAGTAGCTATGAGATGGCTCAGGCAGGAGAACTTAGAAGGGCACGGCAAGGGGTGGTGGCGGTGGTTGATTATCAATCAGGCTCATCTGGCCTACCTGGTTTTTCTTGTCGGCGTCACGTCTCCTGGCATGCCTGCACGTTAAAGCCCGCCGCCCAGTCTCTGAGTTGGGTTCCTACACAATGCACAGCAAAGCCGATGTGCCTGTAAGCCGAGTACGGCAAGAGACAGTGCGAAGGCTGTAGTGCACCGCCTGGAACGCGTCACAGCAACGTGATGGGCATAGATGCATTGCATGGCTAGTACAGCGACCCAGATCATCGATTCCTTGCTTAGCTGGGAAACCCCACCTACATCCTACTCTCGGAGCTCAGCATCGGAGGGACTTACCAGCGCCTTCTACTGACATCAAGGTTGTACACAGCTACCGAATGCCGTTTGTCCTGAGAGGACCCTGAGTTCGTGCACTGTGATGCCCTCGCTGGCAAAGTGACGAAGGACGGCTCCAGACCTGCTCAATCCTAGCGATCTGCAGATAGCTCACACACCGTTCTCACTGGAGCACCGCTTATATGTTTAGGAAGAGCTGAGCCAGCCAAGCACGCCCATGCTGAAAAGTATGCGGTGGGAGGGGCTATTCACCGCGGCTCTTCCGGATGCTCAAGGCAACGCTACTCAGTCCTCATCCCCCACCGATGGGCTTGCGGGGTGCGCTTCAGCTGCACGATCTGCTCCTTGACCATGCACGGAGTTTTCCCACTGGCATGGGGCTGGGGGATGACTGGATGAGCACCTGGTTACCAGATTGAGATGGCGAAAATTATATTTACGAGTGACAAAGACACCGCACCGACAACATTAACAATTAACAAACTCAATTTTGCGTTAGCAGAAACAGATAGTCGCAAAAACGTATGAAATATTCCTCTCCTTCCTTGTTGAAGGACGTAAGATGGGTAGCAGTTACTGAGCATCACAGTGGGGGCTGGGGCCACACCTGCGTTGCAACAGATCTTGTGTATGTCACATTCGCAGTCCATGGGCAGAAGCAGTTCAAACCTGTCGAGCTAAAACTCAGGGACGTTCTCCTGATGACGGCTTCGCCTACTAGTTGTGTTTGTTCAGGCCGCCAATGTTCCCAAATTGAAATGGACTCAGCTGGAAGGGACCACCGACAACTATGCCACAGCCAACGTCATTGCCTTGAATCAGGCTTGAACCACTCTAAGATCCTCGGGACCTGGTGTTTCGGGATTGCCACCCACGAACGCAATATTCAACGCTGCTGGTTGGTGGAGTCTATCAGGATCAGTGTGGTCTCCATCCTCCCAGAGCTTCGTTGACTGAAGGCTGTTGTATCACATGCTATCAAAAAGAAAGAAAGGTCAAGTAGCCAATCTCGTCCTACCCAGCCGAGCACACAGTTCCTATGTAGCCAGCAGCAACGCAGGAGCAACTCAGGCACTTTGTTTGAAGCAATCAAGAATCCTGACTAGCCATAAACAAAAGGAACATCTGAGGGGTGGCAACCACAAGAGGGCTGCTTGGGAGGACCTGCCAAAGACACCATCAAATGGATCCAAAGACAACGGATTCTATAACAAACAAACACAAGCTGGAGCAGTGCAAAGGCATGCGCATTAGACCAGAGGGACCCTTCCAACTGCCTGGTAAGTGGCCATGTGCCATGTCAACCCTGTCCTTTCCCTTCAATTTAAAATCTAGCCTCCCACAGCCTGCCATTCATGGCTACTTTACCACACATATGGAAGTCAGCCTGACAGGGCGCCTGGTTCAAACAAAACAAACAAAAATTTAAGGTGCGGCAACCGCAAAGGGCTGCTAGGTCGAAACGACCAAACACACCATCGGATGGGTCCAAAAACAATGGAATCCATACCACCAAGCAAGAGGAATACCCAAGCAGACATCCAACTACGGACACGGCAAACAAATCACCAGCAGGAGAACAAACAAACAAACAAAAATTTAAGGTGCGGCAACCGCAAAGGGCTGCTAGGTCGAAACGACCAAACACACCATCGGATGGGTCCAAAAACAATGGAATCCATACCACCAAGCAAGAGGAATACCCAAGCAGACATCCAACTACGGACACGGCAAACAAATCACCAGCAGGAGACTGATGGGTGTATCCAAATCAAACACAATCCAGAGCACCAACCAAGCAGGATGTCCAGTAAGTCCACCGCATATGTACCACCCAAGACGGCCAGCACACCAACCAAGGCGAATACCCAAACATGTAGCTATCTAGACTTCAACCAGTTCCTCATCAGACGAATCACTAGGAACATCTGTCTCCGACTCCGAATCAAACAGATCCAAATATTGACCTGCCGGGAGCAAGATATCCGGTAAGTCCACCACATCAGTACCACCGGACTGATGGCAGTACCAACAGACACGAACACACACGGCCACATACTTGACCAAGGCCGAGAGAGGGACACAGCCAGTGGCTGACAGTGCCCAGAAATCAGCATACCTGAGCGAGGACAACGCGGCCACGGGGGGAACCACAGCTGCCAGAAACAAATCTCTAGCCTCAACAATTGTGGGGTGTTCACACACGAACAAACAATGCGCCTCATCATCAACTACTGTGGAGCTACACCGCAAACATGTGCGTCAACTTGTTACTTGCCATTCAAACCATTACTTGCACATAGCAGCTATGCACAGGGTCACCACAAGCTTGCCCAGCTTATGCGGCCAGGCCAAAGAGTGAAAGTGAGCAGGCCTGGGCACGAAAATTTTTGCTCCCACAATGAGGACAACAAGTGCAGCTGCCCAGTCTGGCCACTGCTTATATTTGCCTCCTGTACGTACACACAGGCTGGAGATAATGGTTCCTGATGATGCACCCTAAACAGCATAGATTGGATGCCCGCTACACTTATGAGGGGCCATGATGTAATCGTAATCGTCGTATGAAAGGGACGTTTAATCCACGGAAAGTCCGTTGACGTAGTAAGCACTGGTCTGTAGGGCTTTAGCACAGGCCCTTCAGACCTGGACAAGGAACCAGGGACTCAAGCACAGAATTTACTGCAATCCCTTAGTTTTCCCGCAAAGCTCCGACCAATCAAGCGTGAGATGCTTTGTTCAGCAGCCAACCCACAGGCTCCCAACTAGTCTCAACCATTGAACCTGCTTAAAGAAGGGTCCCGGGCTGAAAAGCTGCTATACAGCTAGGGACACGAAGGCAAACCCAAGTATTGTGAAGCTTAAATGTTTGTTTGTTTGTCACTGGCCATGGCAAGGTAGCCCGCATAAGCAGCACCCACCTACATGTCAATGCTACAGCCCGGCTGCCTGCACAATGCTGCTCAAATCACTGCAGTGCCCAAGACTCGCCACCATCAGGTGCCTAAGCGCTCCCAGGGGCCAATGTCCAGAGGCAAATACAATACTAATACCAGCACCACAGCGCAATGGGCCCAATGCGCAGTGTGCTACCTCTTGCTGTTATTACATGTGCACTACGCTCTGCTATTGCCTGGAGGCGCAGCAAAACAATAGAGGCATCAACAAAAGCTCAAGCCAGAGTGGGCCTTATCTGGTTGGCAAATAGATCATCGCAATGACCTCATCTAAGGACACCTAGGGGCTACATCACCTCACTGCCGGAGGCAACTAATCAGTCCCTGTCCCGGACTAAGTGCGCACTATGTGACCTTATCAAAGGGCCATAGGCAACCCAATGCCACCGTCACAGTTGCGAACTAACAACCACTGGATGTGTGGCAACCACAAGAGCGAACTGTTAGATCGACTGGCCAAACACACCATTGGCCTACAGCCGGCTCCTTTTGGAAACGTCCTGATTATGCAACAGTCATAATGCAAGCCACGCCTAACAAAAATGCCAGCCTTGTGTATGGATTAATCATGCTGCGCAACGGCCACTCTTAGTCAGCCATCTGCAACCACCACCCCAGTGTCACCCCACACTGCCACACCCAGGTTCTGCAGTACAGGCACTACAGCCCACCATCCCCATGAGCAGAGCATGTCTATAGGCACAGCAATATGTTCTGCCACATAGCTGACAGCATCATATACAAACCGAAAGTTATGGTGTGGCTGCACCAAGGCGCAGTCGCACCTTCATAGCGTCCCCACCCCGCGGCATATGGACTGCCTCGTTCCATTCTCTAATCACTGCCAAGGCATATTCCCTGCCTCTCTTGCATACCCCCCGCCCCCCTGGGGCTAAGGTCACAATCAGCCCATGTCAGCAAGTCCAGCACATTGCATACCACAACATGGAGTGAAAACCTTCCCAAACCTCTGCAAAGTCCTGGCACACAACTCCTTCCCGCACCAGCAAATCTTGAGTGCAAAACAACTCTTTTGTGCAAAAGAACTCTTGAGTGCACCCAAGAATGCAAAAGAACTCTCGAGTGCAATACAACTTGATAAAGCAATGCAATTGTCCTTTATTGGGCAATTGATTTCCCCAACCAGCTCACTCACAACTGGAATGTTAGGTACAAGCAGTTCCAGTAGAACAAACAAACAAAAATTTAAGGTGCGGCAACCGCAAAGGGCTGCTACCCCAGCAGTAGAACCCCAGCAGTTACGGTACTACGCTCACTTCAGGTCTGGATAACCGCTGAAACAAGCAAAGATCTCAATATGTGCCAACCCCAGAAGCTTTACTACTTCAAGCCTAAGAGCCGCCTGACATCTTCTTCCAGAGTATGGCTCCCTGTGGTCTCCTCCGCAGTGTGTCTAAAAGGAAGCTTCCACTCAGCCTTACGCATCAAGAGGGGCACCACAAACTTTGTAAGGATGCTCATAATATCCCAAGTAGTCAAGTTACCGCACCCCACGTGCAGGCACCATGGTCAGGTTCGCTAGGCATCTTCAAAGCATAGAGCAAGCATACATGAACACACTCCCAATATCTAACTGGTATCTTAAGTAGCAGCACAGCGGTGTGAGAATCCTTGCTGGACTATGCAACCCATCTGCTGTGAAAGCAGATCAGCTGTGAAGACCTAAGCCCACACCCTGGCTCCTGCCAAGGAGAAACACCAGCACAATGCAAACCATCCGGATTGGAAACTTGTCAATATGGTAAAGAAGCAATGTTCGGTGAGTACGCACCTCTGGCCAGGCCTGGCAACTAGAGTCACCAGCCTGGTGTGTGTCCAACAAGCAAGTGTCTGCAATATCAATACCTGTGCCTCCTAAGCGAACAACAATACCAGCACCCCTTCCAGGGCATAAACAGCAAGCATAAGAGGCCACAAATGACACCAAGAAACACAAGGTATGCTCTACCAGGAGCAGAGCATCATCTGCAATCTAAGCAGCAAGCACTGCCAGCGTAGTTTTCACAACCATTAACAATAGAAACTATGGTAGCACCGTCACGGTCCAAAAGTTACGCTCTACACACTGCCACCACCAAGGTCACCAAAGGGCAATACATTATCCCAGGTTCGGCTGTCTGCACCACTTTCATACAACACCTTACGCAGGTACAAGCAAGGATCACCATCTTTGGAAAAGCTCCTGTCAGAGCTCCTGCTCACCAATTGCAACCAAGGTCGTGGGAACACCTCCTGCTAAAGGAGCCCAACTTCAACAAAGATGCCCTACCCCGGAGCGGATCAACATCATCCAGACCTGGCGTCATGTGCCTCTCAACAGGATCAATAAGTGAACAAATATGGCTGGTGGAGCATAGGATGAATGCCTATACATATCCTAGGTAGGCCACACCCCTCCTCCTAAAGGTGACAGTGGCAGCTGCAACTGTCGCAACACTTGCCAACATGGGAGGAGCTGGCTGAGCAGTAGTAGTTCAGTGGATCTCAGCCTACAACGACAGCTAATTCCAAAGCATGTTAGAAATCAGACAGATGTCTTTGCCGTGCTCATTCAACTATTGACAGACAGAGAAGGGTCAGGAGTGTCATTGCTGCTGTGGCCCCCTTCATGTGGATAAGTATGACAGCTGTGGATGTACCTCACGCTCTTTCGTATTGCACACACCCTTTCTGCAAGACGCGGGAGCAATTATTGGCAAGGGCCCTCCACCCCAATTTGCGCCATCAAAAGAACCAACATCTCCTGCCAGCACCATCACAGCGGCTTGTGCCGCAACCATGAGGCACGCACCCAACTGATATCCCAGCTACTATCCCCAAATCCCAAAGCTCCTCCTGCGGCGTTGCTAGCTGAAGAGTGTACCACTACAGTATGAGCCAGAAAGATGCCTTGCAAAGGTCAGCGTGCTGATAATGCACCACCTCCCAATCAGAGGCAGTGATGTCACTTGCAGCCTGGACCAAAACCCTGCTTGACGCCCTGGCTTAGAAGCATTGCAGTGCACCCGCAGCATGGGGAGATGCAGTCCCGATAGTGTGCTGATTACCCCAATGAGAACCACAGCCCAAGCTGCACACTCACAGTCCAACACCCACTCAAGACTCTGGGCCACAGGAAGATAATCCACAGATCAAGGCCCACAGAAGCTCTCATCCACCAAATTTCAAAGCAGTGCGCATCATGCCTTTCTATCCATAAATGAGCCAGCGTTTAACCAGGCAGACATATTGAGCACACATACCTTCATGCCACAGCCCCCAAGAGCTCAGCCCACCCCTGGAATGGGGGCAGGACCTTCCAAGAAGCTGCCATAAGCGCCCACCATTGATCGTAAAACATGTTTTTATTAGGAGTGAGTATTGCCTATTTTTGTACAGTCTCGCACGAGCGCTGCTGGCCCCAACAGAGCAGTATTGCAACTTAAAACAAACACTACCAGCACAGATAGAAACGGCTTGCTCCTGCACCCAAACCGTTACAAAAGCACAGCCAGGTTGGAGTCATGCTTGGGTGCTGCACGCCCCAAAGGGCTGTGCAGTGGTCTCTCTTAACAAAAGCACAGCCAAGATTGGGGTTGAACCTTCACAACAGCAGCGGCAGGAGGAACCATAAAACTTCAAATATGAAAGAGCCAACTCTTTGTGGACCTGTTCCAAATGTTTCAATCATCTGCCCTCATCCACATCCAGCTGATAAACCTCCACAACATACCACGGCTCTAGAAGCACTAAATCACACACCAGAGGCAGGCTCATCTGCACCACATCCTCTACCTGAACAACCGAGGAGCCAGGGAGAAGCTCATACAAATAGGCGGCAGCACTGCATATGCCATGAGCAGCCCCCTCCCCAGCGCCCAGACCCCCTCCCCAGCTATCAGTGCTGCCCCCACTACCCAAGCATATGCCTCAGCACTACGAGGGTACCTCCACCTCCATACCAGCTTCAGCAAGCAGCCCAACACAACACCCACTGCTGTATGTGCTCCTAAGACAGATGCCACCGCCATAGCAGCAGGCCTAGGCACTGCTTCACGCACCCGCCTCGGTGCCACGTCAGCAAGGACACACAACACTAACCCAGCCGCAAACCCTGCCACCGCAAACCACACGCTGTGCTGCGGCCGTGCGTCAAAGCTGCCGGCAGCCCCGACTTCCGCCATGGTGCGTACCATTGCTGCGGGGTGTAGGGAGCTGCTATTGGCAGAGAAACCATAGCCATAAGCATCATGTATGTCAGCAACCTTGGCCTGGTTAAGGTGGTCCATGTAGGTGGACATCCCCGCAGCCGCAGAGGAGCTCTGGTAGTATAGCAGTGTAGCTGGAGCTACCAGGCAGCCGGCCAATGCACCCACCAGGTAGCCCACTAACACTGCCGTCGGGTGAGTCATCGTAGCGTAACCCGCTGAGTAAGCATACATCATATTAGTAGCACTACAGACGATCCCCAGACCGATCCCACCGGAGATGAGCCCCACTGTCACCCCGCCAGACGAAGCAGCCCACGCGGCACACAGCAGCACCAAGAACTTCATACAGACATCAGTCAACGGCAGATCAGTCAACCCGGCCGCACGAGTGCTCCCAACTGCCAGAAACGGCGCGATAATCCCAGCAACGACCACATGCACTGCCCGGAGCTGCGTCCCGACAAACAGCAGCGGGAGAGCAGCCACGGCCACCCCCGTCAGCACCACATACCCCACAAAGCCAATCCAGCAGGGGAGGGCATCTTCCATAAACACTGCCCTCCTGAAGCTCCTCTCCATGCTGACTAAGCTGAACTGCAGCCCGCTGGCATCAGACAGAGTGTCTGATCCCGTGCTCATATCATCCCGCAGCAGCCACCCTTCTGCTTTAGCATTCGTCCGAGCGTGCTGCTTAGCGACCACTGCTGCTTTCGGCTCCGGGCGTTTCCTGGGTGTCCCCTCGGGAATCTGCTCCAACTCCCCTGCAGCGCCCCAGTTGTTCTGTGCCTTCTTCCACCACCCACGTACCCCAGCCGTCTCCGCCACCTTATGATCTTCCAACACCCCCATCTGCATCCCCACCCACTTCAGCAACCCCCTGCCGCTGTAGTAGGCGCCCTCCGTCAGCAGCAGTGCAGCAGCAGTAGCGATCAAGTATCCCAGCTGACCCCTGGGGTCCCACACCGGCAAGTCTTTCGGGTACCAGGTCCCCTCCTTGCCCCATACTAGCGGCCAGATAAGGCCCCAGCATAAGACCGCCCCTACCAGCATTGACCAAGCCACATTGACTGGTGCCATGATCCCCACACCCACCAGGGGAAGCTGGAAGTCAAAGTTCCAGGTGTAGCGGAGGGCTTCAAGGCCAAAGGTGGGGAAGTAGGTGAAGCCATTGCAGGCAGGGTTGTTGAAGATCCATTTGTAGCTGCTAAAGATGAAGCTGATGACGCTCCACTGGGCAAAACGACTTCTCTGCAATAGCAAAGGACAAGGGCATGCACAACATGAGCCAATAATGTGCCGTATAGAGCAAACTTATGAGCCATGAAAGGAGGGTTTGAGTGACAGATTAGCAATTAATGCCTTTGGAAAGCACTCAAACCACATCGAATAAACAGCCCCCAGCTCCCCACAGCAATCTTCATGAGATGAAGTTGATTCTAATGAGCTGAGAGACGGGGAAGGCAAGGTACACCTACCTCAACCCCCCCCCCCCCGCCCCTCAATGCGGGTTGCTTTAACATGGCAGCAGCAGGACATGTGGCGAGATGGCTGCAGAATGTCGCACAGGCAAAAACAAGAGCCAATCCCACCAGATAACTCTTTGCAAGCCCAAGATCACACACACTAGCACAGCAACCCCATGCAACCCACTTCACCCCCATGTCTCACCAGCTTGGCACCATGATACGAAGTCTCTGGTGTGTGCAGTGAGTTAATCAAGACCCCTGCTGCAGCTCCAGTGGGGAAGGTCATATGCCTGCACCCCAGCAATGCCTTCCTATAGCACACCATCAACAGCGCACCCCCCATGGTCACCAGCAGCAGATAAACCACCTGATAACCATACCGCACCACATGCAGATTCGCCGCTAAGCTGCCTAAGTATGACCCACGGAGGCCTAAAGCTGCAGCTGGCTGTAGCGCTAACAACGTGGTGCTGTAGCCGCCGGTGTTGATGCTGTTAGCACAGGCAAAAGCTACTGCAGATGCTACGGTGACTTCTTGGGGCTGCAGTGGGCTGATGCCGGGGAAGTCACGGCCAAAGAGGAAGGTGAAGATCTTTAGGATAATCCAACAACCGGCAGTGATGATAACCTGTGGAAGGGGAGCACCACAAGCAGCGGCAGCAAGGGTTTTAAGGAGGCTACCATTAATGGATTCTGAGTGTGCTACCTAGCAAACATGTCATTGAAGGGCACCCACAACCAATGCAGCAAATGAGCTCATACTGTGCTATCCTGCCGCTCGTCCAGCAACATCATGTTGCATAAAGCACCATTCTTCTTGCTAAAATGTTCATGCATCGCAAGCAGCTCCGCATTGCTGCCCCGCAATGTAAGTAGCCCGGGCCCCCAGCCTCTTCATGCCTGCCATCTGGCACACCAGACAGATGTCACCACCAGTGCACTGCCTCAAGGAGAGTCCTCGCATGTATTCTAATTAATAACCCAAGGCCCAGAATGCCACACCCTGAAGCTGTCATGCAGGCAAGCCATATGAAACCCACCTCAGCAGCCCCCTTTCCCCTCACCTGGTATCCTGGCACCACCCCCATCACCAGGGCCAGCCGCTGCATCAACAGAGCAAAGGCCATGCCCACCAGCAGCCCCACTATCAATGCCTTGGGTGTCAGCTGGTAGTTCAGAAACGGCAGGGGGCTGCTGCTACCAGGGGGGACCAGCCTCTTCACGCTACTGCTGCTGCCACTACCACTACCATTGCCACTGCTACCACCCCCACCCCCACCCCCACCCACCCCAACCTCGCCCTGCACAGCATCCTCCTCCACCTCGTGCACCTTCAACCCCGTGTCCTGAATCTCAGAGATGTGCACGGAGCTGTAATCGGCAGTTCTGGGGCTTTGAGCTGCGGCTTGAAGCTTTATCTGCCGCTCTAGCTGCTGCTGTTGCTGGATGAGCTGCTGCTCAAGCCTTGCTGCTTCTGCTACGTTTAGCACAGCATCTGCCATGAACATCTGAAGCAGCTCACTGCTCGTCATACTGTCATCTTTCTTACTGCTGTTGCTGCTGCTGCTGGTACTGCTCGGCCCTGCAGGCCTCAGATCATCTGCGGTACTGTCGCTGATGTCAGCTGTGATCTCTACCGGCGCAATCTCCTCCACCCCCGGGAACCCGCTCTTGCTGGTGCGGTAGCTAGCGCTACTGCTGCTGCTGGTGGTGGTGTCGATTACAGCAGACCCCTGGGCCCCTAAATGACTAGTACCACTGCTGCTGTTGAGACTGCTTTGAGCCGCCAGAAGCCCTTCCAGTGGGCTCTCCCTGCTGCTGGTGCTGCTGCTATCAGAAACCCGCTGGTCAGCAGGCACTGCTGCAGCAGCAGGCACGTTAACTGCGTCCTCAGTAGGGGAGGTACTGCTGTTCCCTGCTGCGAGCAGCCCCTCGGTTGGGCTGTCAAGCCAGCTGCTAATGCTTTCCAAGCTCCTCCTGCTGCTGATGGTGCTAATGGGTGCGAAGGTCACCCCTACAGTGCTGCTGGGAGCAGAAAGAGAGGATGCTCTTCCTGGGGGAGATGTAGAGAGCTTGCTGAGTGAGCTGAGTGCAATCTCTCTGGGTGGTGATGCTCCTGCAGAGAGCTCAAGTGAGGCTTGTGGTGGAGCCTTCCGCTGCCCGGCTGCTACTGCTACTACTGCTGCACTTGCTGAGGCTGCTACTGCTCCTCCTGGCTTGCTGTTCTGCCGCTGTGGCTTCAGCGGTAGGACTGGGACAGAAACACCTGTGGCTGCTGACACTGCACGCTTAATAGAGGCAGGAGACGGCGGAGGCTGGATCTTGTAGGAGGACGACCGCACTCCTTGCTGCTGCTGCTGGCGTTGCTGGGCTGCCCCTGACCCTAGCGCAGCTCCTACTGCTTCGGCTTTGCAACTAGGGTTGTCTTTAGCAGCTGGCGATCCAGCTTCAGATGAGGGTGCCTTCTTCTGTGGAGACTTGGGGGAGGGGGTATCAGGCCCTCTAGAGTCTTCAGAGCCATCCAAGGAAGCAGGTGCTACGAGATGCTGCTCCTGATGCAATCTTGCTGCAGCAGCTCTTGCTGTGGGGGAGTCCAGCATGTGAGGGAATTCATCATCCTGGTCAGCCTGGTGGATCAGACCAAGCCCCATGCCATCTGAGCTTAGGCTAGCACTGGTTGATGGGTAGCCTTTGCTGCTGCTGTTCTGCCTGAGTGCTGGGCGTGTAGGAGTTGCTGAGCTGTTGAAGGTGCCCTTAGGGACTGGAGGTTGGGGCGGGGATGGTGGGTCTGGAGCAGGGCCAGTACGAAGGGAGCCGTAACGGAGTCGGGGTTTCGATGGCTTCATGGGGGTGATCACTGAGGGCTTGTCATCGAAGCGAATGCTGCTGCCCTGCTTGGCAGGCGGCTTCTCAAACAGGGGGGCTTCAACGTCGTTTGACCCAGGCCCGTCGGTGCTGTCCTCTCTGCGGAACATGGGAAGGCGTTTTGATAAGCACAATGTTAAGTATGGAGACTACCACATAAATCCAACCCGCAAGTTCAAGGAGCTGGCAACTGCCGGAAGCAGCGCACAACAGTGGAGAGATCGCTTACCCTTTCTTGCCTTTCAGAGCAATAGCTCGTCCAATCTTGCTTGTAGTGGGCATGCCGTTTTAATACGATAGGCGGCGTCTCCAACCGGATGGTCTCAATTTTGCTCTGCGTTCGGTTGCACGGGGTGAGGGAGGGCCAGGAAGGACAGGTCGGGGTGAGAATTGATGGGGCAAAAGAGCAGGATACAGCGCCAGCGCTAGTGTACTATAGTCGTTCAGAACGTGGCCTGCCGTATGCACGTTTACTTGGCAAGGCCACCCTTCCTGCTGCGGGAACGTACTCCAGGACAACAGCATGTACGGGCAAGTGCTGCGGGACAGGACAGGCGCCAGTTCCTATACAATCAGACCCATGCCATGTACTCACAGGGCTAGATGGGCGGACAGGGGTTGCTAGGTCATACGGTGCGCTGAGCACGGTACTAGCACATTAGCGCCTCAACGCTGAGCGAGGGTCAATATCGGCTATATCCACAAGCTGTCACCATAGAGCAGCGCGCGAGTACTTCTCGGAGTACAATAAGGTGCCCGAGTGTCCATGAGCTGTGATCATCTCTCTGGTACTTGGTGCTCACGTCACTAGGAACTACTCATCCCAGATGTTATAGAGGCAGTGCACAGCATACTTAGGGTTGGAGATCGTATCACAAGCCGCCGGATACCAGCGGGAGCGTCCTTGAGCTTCAAGCATGCAGTGAGCAACAATAAGCTATCGCCATTTTAGATGACCTTTTTCTTCTCCATGACCTCCCAGCTCTGGTGACGAATGCAGTTACGCCAAGTGCCTAACAGCTGCGGTTCTAGGATTCTTCGGCGCCTGCTGGACCTGCGGGCAACTGCCCAACGCGGCCGTCAGTCATCTGTTGTCTTGGTCACTTGCGTCTGACAAGGGTTGTCCCGGCGCAAGGTTTTCCAAGGAGGCATGCGCGAGACACCGAGATACCTGGGCCGACATCTGTGGCGAGCAAGCAGTCAGAACCTCGGATGTCTGACTGACTTCACTTACTTAACACGAAGGTGTCTTCTGGGCTGAACAGCTTATAATCTACACATGAAATCTGTTGGAGCGGCAGCGTTCTACGGCTGAGCAGCCGCTCGCAGTAAGCAGGGAGGTCCCCCTGAAGGCCGGCATGGAACCCATAGCAAGGACGCTGACAAAGAGAGTACCAAGATGAGAAGGAACAGACCGATGTGTAGAAAAGAATGGCGGTGAGCACAGCAAGACCCAACTGAGACCGATGCAGCATGCACAGATCCCAGGAAGCAGCATAACAGATATCTCATGCTGTCAATCACTGATATCGGTGCGAACAAAGGTAGAAGGTTTAGAGCCTGCTGCGAGGCCTGCCCACAAGGCGTTTTCCCGAACATGTCCCGCAACTACATGCCTCGCTCTGGAGGGCTGCTACTGGGCACCGCCCTGCTGTACATGCATCATGTTGCCTTTCTTTGGGCATCTCACAGCATTGACCACTCCCAGCATCAGAGCATGTCGCTGAAAGTGGCAAGAGGCCAGAGCCTGTAACCTTCAGCAAATGCTCACTCTGAATCTCCCACACATGCCTGCATCCTGCTAATGCCATAGCCAGTTGAAACTCTCCATAAATGGTTTCAAGCACCTTGGCAACCCCAACTTGACCTCCCACTGCCAAGCCATATAGCACAGGCCTGCCTAGCAACACGCATGACGCCCCCAAAGCCAGAGCCTTGAAAACATCTGTGCCCCTTCGAATGCCTCCGTCCATGAGGACAGGCACCCTGCCCTTGACAGCAGCCACCACAGCTGGCAACATGTCCAAGGCTGATGGAGAGTAATCCAGCTGCCGACCCCCATGGTTTGACACTACAATACCATCTGCCCCATACTCCAAAGCCAGTTGGGCATCTGCAGGAGCAAGGACACCCTGCACAAACAGAAGCACACCATGCAACACACATGAGGCATATGCAAAAGACTGTGCCAACAGATATTCTGGGACCCGGGATCAGCACTACTACAGTGAACAAGCCATTATACAGATATATCACTGCACAGCCCTCGGACTGCGCAGCACCAGCTACATTGCTCCAACCAGGTCGTTAGTGTGTGTTGGGAGAGAGGACGATAATGAGAGCTAAGACGACGAGAGCGAAATGTCATACATCAAGAGACCTAGAAAACTTGCAGAGTTAAGATACAATACAATACAATACAAGTTGGGGGACTGAAACCCCTCCCGGCACTAGCCAGCAGGCCAACTACGAGGCCCATGGGAGATTCATGCTTGAAGCCAACATCTTTGTATTTGTACCATACAATGACCACCTTTACGCCATTTAGCGTCCGGTGCGCTAATCCGCGTGGCAGCGATATGTACCCGAACACACTCCGGGTCGGAGCGGCCACTAGTAGTGTTCGAACCCGTGACCTCCCAAGTACCAACGAGCGCTTTATCCACTATGCTAAGGTGCGTAGTTCTCTGTAACGGGTCCCCGTTCATGAGGCCTTGGTGCCTTGTAATAGCTGTACAAACCGCATGCTTTGCAACTGGCCAACAACCCCAGTACCCTGCCAATACACATGTTCTGCCCAGCCCCATCTAGGTTACCGAATTTGATCACCAGGTGGAGTGATTAACCATATCTACCCTGCATTCCTGCTTTGTGTTCAATGCCATTGATGTCTAGTTTGCCCAAAAAGACCAGCAGGATCAATCTGCAGCCTCTTCAGCTTCCATTGAGTTCTCACCAAGAGCACATTATCACCATGAGTAAAAGTCTCCTAACTCGCTGCAGCAGACTAAGCAGCCTTCCCTGCGCTAGATATCCTAGGGATGAACATACATAATAGCAGTGACGACCCTCGTGCAGGAGCATCCTACCTTGACATACAGGGGGAGCTTGGTGACCTTTTTCAGCCAGGGCAGGAACTCCCATGTCAAGCTGTCATCGACCTCCTTTGTGAATAGCTGCACAAGGCCACTGCCACTCTCACTAGTGTCTCTGGCTTGCAGCAGGCCCTTCTGAGCAGCACTGCTGGCTTTGGCTGCCAGCGGCTCAAGGTTGGCCAGCTGAAGGCCCTCAGGCAGCCTGAACCTACAGGATAAGACCCATTCTAGATTTAGGAGGCAGCTGAAAATAAGACAGCAGGTTGCTGTGAGGGGTGGGACTTGAGGCCCTGCAGCTACAATCTAGCCTGGTGGCAGCCCAACATCCAGTGCTAAGCGAGAGGCCTCAGCAAAAGGGTTGTTATGCTCAGGGTTAAGCTGGTGGAGTGCTTTGACAGCCGGCGAGCACTCCCAGGCATGATAGATTCAGATAACTCTAAGCAAGTACAGTATATACTTGGCAGACTGGCTGCATTGGAGGCCACTGGGAGACGGCTGTCAGCAATCCTGTGCTGGGTCAGCACCTGCTTGCAGAGGCCACTACGCTCCTAGTAAGATTGTCTCGCGGTCTGGTCAGGCCTAATAATTTATCGCAATAGAGTCGTGACTCAGACCCTACCATGTGCTTTCAGTTCACTTAGGACACTCGCCCCTTTTTGCGGAGCGAGAGAAATCACAAGCAGAAGCATAAGCTTAAGCAAGCTGCTTGGAAGCGGTCTGGCGGCTCCATACCTGTTGCGCTGATCTGCCTCCCTTTTGCCCAAGCGCTGAGCATCCACAGTGACCATGATGGCCTTGTAGCCTGCTGCCTCTGCCTGGCGAACCCAGCTCTCAACCAAGCCCCTGTCCTTGATGACATATAGCTGGAACCATAGGTTGGGATGCCCGGATGTTGCTATGGTGCCAAGGTCCATGTTGGCCATGGTGGATACAACCTGTAGGCATCCAGCCAAACGTGCTAACCTTGCACTGGATCCTTGTGGGAACTTTGATATGCAGTATGCAAAAAAAGCTGGAAGAGACGGAACTTTGCCCATCAGGACATTCACCTCAAGCAGGGTACTTCTATCTGCTGAAGACTTGCCCAGCTGTGGACGTGTTCAAGACTAACTGCCTTTGCCGTGCGATGCTGGATTACATTTACAGGCAGAATGTGAGCATTTCTAGCTTGACGCAGCTTTCCATCTGAATTGCATGGAGTGACAGATATAAGCAGTAGGAAAACATACTTGCAACCCAGCAAAGCAAATGATTACAGAAGATTTCAGTTTCATCATCATTCAGGGTTGCAAGCGTTGGCCGGGCTCAATCATACATCCGGCATGCGCTCTGTAGACACTCAGGAAAGCTTGCTGCCTGTATGTGCTACAGTTTGGAGAAGGGTAAAAACAGGCTGGATGCTCACCATCGGAATATGCCTTGATGCAGCTGCTCGTGCAGTCCCCAGCTCCATGTCCTTATGTGCCATGCCATGCATGGCCATTGGTGCCACCATGAGAGGCATGCTGCAAAGCTGGCCTGCACATATTCCCTGCTTTTCAACTTTGTATCAGCATGGGACTACAGCAACAGAATGCTCAAATGGTAGAATGCATGGTCACTGACAGTAATAGTTGCCGAGGAAGGCCATTGCATTTGGAACATGGGAGCCTTGGCAACATTGGTAGACCCACCCAGGATAGTGCAGCTGGTGTCCAGCCTTGACACATCTACCAGGATCCTCGGAAGGATGCGGTACCGGTTGAAACTGCCTCTGTTATCCTGAACAGTCTGCTCTGTTTCTGCTCCAGACTGGTAGTAGTCCATGACCATTTTGGGCAACACAACTCGGGCCTTGTTCTCCAGCTCTTCAAGGTTGACGAAATCCATGGCTAATGCGCTATCTGAGTATGTAAGTACCGTATCCTTAAGTAAGGATCCTATCCTAAAATAACCGGTACTTGCCACACGAACCAGTGCTTCTCCTGAACATGTAGCGCCATTGTGGCTCTACAGCCTGTCAGATTGTGTCGCTTCATGGTGAGACATAGTGGAGTGTGGAGAGGCAAACGAACATGAGCGGGGGACAACCAGCGGATAGATGGGGACCTGCTGGTGCAGACCTGGAGCTACATGCGAGTATGGGTCGGTGTGGTCAATTTGGATTGGTCTCCTTAATTCGAGCAGTTGCATGTGTCGAGCGTACTTGACAGCTATCCTATCAATCACCCGTCTGTGATTTCTTAGTTGCTGTACTTTTTCGTAAACGGAGCCGATGTCGATTCCACTGCCGCTGCCAACTCGTCGTTTGCAAAAAGCGGTTTGTCCTTCCGAAGTTAACTACACCACAAGGGAATGCAATGTTTATCGAGGCCTCTTACGAGGAGTTTTTATTGTTCATTTCAGTTCTAGAGGCCTCACGAGGGTAGTTGGTTAAAGTTAGTTAGACACCTCGTCAAGATGGGCTTCAGACCCCTGAACCTTGTTCGCCCTTTCCTGTCGGTTTTGCCAGATGTTACGCCTGCTGAGAGGAAGATCCCCTTCAAGGAAAAGATTCTATACACAGCTGTTACACTGTTCGTGTTCCTAGTGTGCTCTCAGCTACCGCTATATGGCATCAAGACCAACTCCAGCTCGGACCCCTTCTACTGGGCGCGTGTTATCATGGCGTCCAACAGGGGAACCTGTATGGAGCTAGGCATTAGCCCTATCGTGACTTCCGGGCTCGTGATGCAGCTGTTAGCCGGGTCCAAGATAATCGATGTGGACAACAGTGTCAAAGCCGATCGGGACTTACTGAACGGGGCTCAGAAGCTGCTGGGTGTCTTGATCACGATTGGAGAGGCAGTGGCCTACGTTGTATCCGGAATGTACGGTGATGTCCGTGAGCTGGGTGCATTCAACGCAATCCTGATTATCGCCCAGCTGTTCTTTGCCGGTATCATCGTTATCTGCTTGGACGAGCTCTTGCAGAAGGGTTACGGTCTCGGTTCCGGTATTTCCCTCTTCATCGCCACCAATATCTGCGAAAGCATCATCTGGAAGGCATTCAGCCCGTACACAGTCACTGGTGCCCGTGGTGCTGAGTTTGAGGGAGCAGTCATTGCCCTCTTCCACCTGCTGCTAACAAGAGGAGACAAGGTCCGTGCCCTGAAGGAGGCTTTCTACCGGCCGAACCTCCCCAATATCACGAACCTGCTCGCCACCATTGTGATCTTCCTGGTCGTAATCTACTTCCAGGGCTTCCGTGTGGACCTCCCCGTTCGGAATAAGCGCACTCGTGGGCAGCAGGGTACCTACCCCATCAAGCTATTCTACACCTCCAACATGCCCATCATCCTCTACTCCGCCCTCGTCTCGAACATGTACTTTATCAGCCAGTTGCTGTACAAGCGCTATGGTGGCAACTTCTTGGTGCAGCTCTTGGGCCGCTGGCAGGAGAGTGACTATGGTGGTCAGATGATCCCTGTGGGTGGCCTGGCCTACTACATCTCCCCTCCTGGGAGCCTGACTGAGGTGGCAAATAACCCCCTCCACGCCATCTTCTATGTGTGCTTCATGTTGACCGCCTGCGCCCTCTTCTCCAAGACCTGGATTGAGGTGTCTGGGTCCAGCGCCAGCGATGTGGCCAAGCAGCTGAAGGAGCAGCAGATGTTCATCCAGGGCCACCGTGACACACAGTCTTCTCTGAAGAAGGAGCTTAACAGGTACATTCCCATTGCAGCTGCATTTGGTGGTATGTGCATTGGTGCTCTGACCATCATTGCTGATTTCATGGGTGCCATTGGCTCTGGTACTGGTATCTTGCTTGCTGTCACAATCATCTACCAGTACTATGAGACATATGAGAAGGAGAAGAGCCAGGGGGCAATCTTCTAAAGGGCTGTAGCATCTAGGGGTTTGTAGTGCGTTAGGGATGGACTATGGCAAGGTTTAGCTTACACCCAATCCATAGTGTTGCACATGCAGTTTGGCTCTGGTATATCAGTCTGTTGCAGCGATGGTTTGGCTGTTGAAGGCAGCTAGCTTGTTGGTGGTTTTTTGGTCATAGTTGCCCACTCGTTTCATTGCATAGGAGCAAGGGTGCCTATTCATTGAGGTGCTGTGGACATAGACCTTGAGGGAACTGCTGTGAAGGCACATGCCAAGCGTTCGATGTTGTGTCTTGGACTTATGTGGCTGTATGCTGGTTGGAGTAGTGGCATTTGAAGTGGTTCTTATGGCATGGGCTGCGGGTTGTGCTTAGTGTTTACCTGTTAGGGGCAGCTTGAAGCTTGGAGGTGGTTCTGGAGTATCAGACAGAGGTTAATGGACATGCATCGGACCTCATATTTGGAGGGTGGACGTTCTATGAGGAGGTGGACCTTCACATGCATGTGCTCTGGAGTATGTGTGTCGTCATCCGTTGGAGGTGGATTAAAAAAGCAAGTGGGCTGGATTCAAATCTTGCTTGCTGCTGGTGAGAATGGCATATGTTGCTGCTGGCTCTGTATGTAGTAGGGTTGAAGAGATGTTGTTGGGTACCAGTATGTAGCGGCTGTAAGTCAGGTTTCGGTATACATGTTGGGGACAAATACGGGGACATGTTTGCTTGGGTTGCGACTGCTGCTCGCCACATGCAACATCACATGCGATCGGGCAAGACACAAGATGCTGTAACGAATTAATGTCGGATCGAACCATCCACGGTTTGAATGTTACAAAGCGGCGCCCCGCTTTGACGGGGCCATTTGGTAATTGGTAATTGGTTACATTTGAAAAATGAAAAACCCGGAGCCAACACGAGGCTCAAGGGGCTTCAGAAAAACCAAACTGACTAATATCATCAACTTCAACTAATTCGTTCTCATACTCATCACTAGAAACATCACCACAACTTTCATCTTCACTCGATTCAAATCTGTCAAGCTGCAGATCCAACAATCCAACATGGTGCGGTTGGCTATTATGTATTGCTACCATAGCATGGCAGCTGGGAAACTGATGGGCTTGGGTGACAATTACATATTGGAAGGTACTCTTATATGCAACTGGAGGATCATGGCATCTTGACACAGCAGAGGGAGAATGCAGAAGTCTATCAAGCAGCTGGTGGATTAAACCGTGTCCATCAGGGAAATTGCGGGGGAACCCTAGAGGCCTCTTGTGGCCGGGCGCACCGATAAGTAACTGTTTGTTAACAGGGAACCATCAGGCACATGGCCTGCCCAATGAATTGGGCATCAAAAACTTGTACATGCTTTAGAGTCTAGGTTAGAAAAGTTAGGAAATTGCGTGCAGTGGCAGTAACTGATATCGGTCAGAGTATTTCATTGGAACAGAGTAAGCCACCAGATAGAAGAGTGATACTACTGAGCCCATGCCTGCCTGTTCCACAAAGCAAGTAACAGCACGAATATCAATGCTAATCCGGTTACCTCCCAGAACACACTTCGGGGAAATGCCATTCTTCCACTGTCAGCTGTTCTTTTTCATACTTTCTAGGCTGAGAACACAGGATGACATTGCATTGCAAACATCAACTTTGCTCTGCCCAGCTGGCCTCCATTCAATTGTTATTATTACATTTCATGATATGCCATAGCAATAAGTGCCATAGGCCCCGCACCTCAAGCTGTCACAAAGAGCAGCGAGGTGGAACAGAATACGGGTAAGCTTCGACATGTATGACAATATATGCATGCCTAAACATGAGGTCCAGCAGCTAGGTCAAAATCACCCAAAACCTCCACTGCCCCAATGGGGGTAAGAGCCTCCCTCCTACTTGAGAAAGCAAGGAGGGCTTGTAAGCCCGGGTGCAAGCAATAGTTGGTAACAAACCCCATTGGTTGGACCTCACGCCACATCAGAAGGGTGAGCATAAGCATTCCTAATCTTCCAAGCAGCTGCAACATATTTAGCTATACACTTAAATGCATGCTTGAAAGGGCCATATACTAAGCCAGACTCCTCATCGACGTCTACACCCCAGAACTCTTCATTAAGCATGCTATGCAGCTTCTCCTCATCAGATTTGCCATCCAATATCTGACATTTTGCAGCAACATCAGGGTCAGAAGTCAGCTTCTCCCACAGCTTTTGCCTTTGTGCCTGGTAAACAGGACAGTCAAACAAGAAGTGTTCAGGAGACTCAACTTCACCTCCCAATTCAGGGCCAAGATCACAGGACTTGCAGCACTCCCTACGTGCACTTTGCCTGCTAGCGCTCTGCCTACCGAATTTTGCTGTCATAGCGTTGAGAGGAAGAATACCTGCACGCAGCTGCATAATGAGTTCCATGCCTTTGCTCAGAGGGCCTGTGCACAGATATGGCTGCGGCTTGAAATAATTGATATCGTCATTGTAATGCTGCATATATGTCGCTAAAGTAGATTTATTCCTAGCACCCTCCTCCCGAACAGCCCTGTCTCTTTCATATATACTCCACCTGACATATGCCCTGAAGCTAGGTAGGTGTCCCTCTCTCACTCTTGCTTGTAAGGTTTCCTCCTGCATGCCTAGTTCAGCCCTGAGTTTATTGAACCTCTTCTGCCAAGAAGTATAATTCCTGTGGCTTGGCCAAGATGCTTCAAGTGCCTGCCTGCTAAAGCTAGTAGTATCCTTTTGCTGTAATTTGAACCACCATTCAACCTTCCTCTGGTCCAACCAGCTAGATAGAGGTCTAACACCAGCTTCTGCCCTCAATACCTCATGGCAGATGTTTGGCTTGCAATGCAGTGATCTCTTCAAAACCTCTATTTGGATCTTAGACTCTATGGTATTTGTCTGCTGGGATGATGCCCACCATACCTCAGAACCATACTCAACCCTTGGTCTTATCAAAGCCAGCAGCATGGCTCTCTTAACCTCAAAGCTTACATGACGATTCTGGAAGAATGTTTGCAATGCATTAATGGAGGCTGTAGCTTTTTCAATCATACCTGCAATGTGAGCGTCCCATTTGCAATCACTAGTGAAAACAATCCCCAAGTATGTATATGCATCTAGTACTGGCAAATTCTCACTGCTAAAACTTACCTTTGGGGACTCTTTATTGGGGGGCAAAGGACCAAACACAACAACAGCACTTTTAGTTGGGCTCAGCTTAAAACGCCACTTACGACTGTAGGCATGAATCGTGTCAGCCATCTTCTGAAGCTCTTCCTGCGATTCTGCAAGCCCTACAAGGTCGTCAGCGAGCATTAGTGCTACCAACTTTGATCTACCTTCAATGTTACTCTCATCAGCCCTTCCTATGCCCTGTTCCCCAATTCCATTCAATTCCATTCAATTGCTGTGGAACCTTACCTTAAACAAGCTATAGATTACAGCAGCCCAGCACACCCGTTCAGAAGCTTCCAGATGCACCCCAATGCGTGCAAAAATGTCACATATCCGGAACGCGCCACTGCCAGCCACTTTCAAACCCAACAAACATTTACGTTAGGGCATGGCAACCGCAAGAGGGTTTGCTAGGTCGGATCAATCAAACAACACCATCAAATGGCGTATAGCAGCATCACCACGCCATCTCCTTCAGTCCAGCAATGTTGAAAGCATCCAAACGTAACCTTCAAACTGTGACTGCTCTTTGTGGTCTTACAAACTGTCTTTCTTTAACCATGATACATGGCATGCCCAGATGCCAGGCAGCGTATTACGTGTATAGTACCCTTCCAAGACTGCTGACACTCCATAAGCATATCACTTTAGTATACAGACTATGGTACAACGCCTTCGTGTGTACAGTCAAGACGCTTCTGCCTCATGCACACTGCACTGCGGATCCCAAAGATAATTAGGCAAGCAAAACATGTGTGGTCTGTGCCTCTTAAACACTGCAGAGAAGACAACCCAAACCTTCACTTACCCCTTACTCCTGCCACTCGCCTATCTTGTTGAATGGCCACAGAGCGATTTAAAAATACAGAGGAGGCTCGCAGCTGTAGAGTCCGCCTCTTTCTCGATCCAAAGTTAAAATGCCCCCAAACCCCACCCTGCACGCCACACCGTAAGACATGCTGTTGAGTTCACAATGTGGTTCAGTGCACCACATCAAAACATCTTACCCCAAGTTTCAACTTTGGCAGCAGCACCTCAACCCAACTTCTGCCCAAGTCGCCCTGGGAGAGTCGCCCATTCTGCTGCTGCTGCTGCTTTATGACCTTGGGACCAACAGCCATGCAGCCACCATTTGCAGCAGGGGGTGGGAGCAGTTCCAGCAACCTCACGACCCACCCCGTTACCACAAGCAGCAGCAGCAGCAGTAGTCCCAGCAGCAGCCCTCTGCAGATGCTGCGCCTACCCGCCCACTCTCCTCTGCTCAGTACGACTGCTGCTCCACCCTCTACCACTGTGCTGCTGGTCGGCTCAACTGTGATGCTATTGTGTCCTATCCAGAAATTGCCGAATACACCCAGACCCAGCTCACCTCCACACAAGTGTGTCACAACCAGAGGACCCCCCCCCCTCCCCCAAGCCCGTCAAAGACACTCAATAGAATACTGGGTTTCTACGATCTTTTCCCCACTTTAATTGGGGTGTTTGCTTACCACCCCACGGGATGTTGCTGGCTCTTTCTTCAGATAGTGCAATCCCCCTGGTCTACGCAACAGTTGCCCTGAGGCTTCAAAACATACTTTATCCTTAAACAGCCCCATGTGTCCCCATAGCCCCCGTTGCTCACCACCCCACGGGATGGTGTTGAGCAAATTCCCACTCATCCTCACTTGCACTCCCCTCCTCCCCTCCAGACTCCTCCCCACCCTCCCAGGGATACAATGGCACCGCCACCAACCCCGCATCATACACATCCATCAGACCTCCCTCAACACCACCAGCAGCATGGGAATGGTCTATGTGCCTGTGGGATAACAGCCAGGGAGCATCCGTCCATCTCTGCAGCAGCCAGCGGTTTAGCGCCTGAGGACGTGAAGCTGCTCCTCCTCCAGATCCAACACCACCACTGCTGCTGCTGCTTCCAATATGACCAGGGTGATTGCTGCTGCTCCTCTGACTGGAAGCCCCGGTAACTGCTATGTCAGTACTATCACCAGCTCCACCACAACCACCACCAGTGGGAGCAGCAGCAGCACTAGCTGCCATACTGCCTGCTAACCGAGGGCCCGCCTGCCACATAGCCCCCGTCTGGATCAACCACTTCAGCAGATACGATTTGGCACTCCTCCGCAGGTCTTCTCGAGCATATGGGCACCTATTAGCCATTGCGGATAGCCGGTGAGTAGCAGTGACGACACCCTCTCCCCTGATCTTGCGCAAGCTATCCAGAACGGGGCTGTCCATGTACTGTGACATGTCCAAATGGAGATGTGACAGCTCATGTAGCTGGGTCAGAGTAGAGGGTAAGTCCTGGTAGTCACTGTACAGTAGCAAGCGGTGCTGGCCGCAGGTACCAGGCATGTGTTGATACCCTAGCTCCACCACCTGGGAGCCGAGGAGCAGCAGAAGCAGGAAGAGGAGCAACTGCTTAGGTACGCTAGCAGAGGTCACACCTTACTTAAAGAGAGACATTGAGAGGACGGGTGGGACCATTGGGAGGTACTGTGCTGAACATGCCTAGATGACAAGTGCTAATACCCCATACGGGTAAAAGCAGGGCTTCTCCTTTGCTCACAAGTAATGCACCGTCGACAAGAGGCCAGGCAGGGTAGATGAACAATATACGGGTACAAGCATTGCAAGGAGACTTTGGGTGCGTCCTGTTCATGCCTTTCCCTCCTCTCCTCTGTGCCCTTTCTGCCTCTCTTTGAGCTCAATTCCTCTAAAACTATTCCAGTGCACCTTCTTCTATCATGGGTTCCCCTCTCTTTTCCAATACTGCTTTACCTCTTTTCTCCTCCATGGTCCCCCTCTCTTTTCCAATACTGCTTTACCTCTTTTCTCCTCCATTGTCTCCAACTCCCCTTCTCATCCCATCTTCACCCACCTCCCTGCCAACCCACTCCCGCCACCAGGTTGTCAATTATCTGCATGCTTCATGTCGGCCACCCTTGCTGTATCACAGCCGCAATAGCAGCCAACTCTATTGTCCCTAATTGTCCTCTGAACTCCGTTCAATGGGCAGACGACAGAAGACCTCCCACCACGATACCTCATTTTTCTAGGATTTTCCTAACTCCTTGTGAAGCTGTGATACATCCCTTCCTGCTCCATTCCTGCTAACTGGCTTAGGCCACAAGATCGGTCCTGCCCCTGAACCAAACCCCGTAATCCAAGCCCCCACCCTTCCTGCTCCCTGCCCCCTCCCCCTGCTCCCTCCCTTCCTCACCTTCAAACTCCTGAGCTCCCCGACCCATTGTGGCACCTCTCTCAGATGATTCCAACTCAACTGCAGCTGTGTCAATGCAGTCAACCCACTCAACTCCCCTGGCAGCCCCTCATAATGGTTCAGCGTGAGGTCCATGACCTCCAGCTGGCTCAGCGCTCCTAAACCCTCAGGTAAGTGGTGGAGCTCATTCCCCGCCAGCAGCAGTGTCACTAGTAACTGGCAGGAGGCTAGGTCTGTGGGGATGACTCGCAGTGTATTGCAGGCCAAGTTGAGATGCTCCAGGGCCGGCATCAAGGAGAAGAAGCCACGGGGAAGCTGGGACAGCCACAGAGAGGCATATAGCATAAGCGTATAGATGTCAAAACGGTGTGACTTTGGTGCCAGTAAGCTCCTTTAGTTTACCTCTAGCAGAGAACGGCAACTGCACATGCTACGCAAAGATACTTGCAGGGTGTCAGACAATTAGCTTGGGCTCCACAAGACAGCAGGTATGTTTACAACGGTGGCGCTGCTAATGCGCTTAATGCTATGTGATTACCACATATCCAGCAATCCCTACCACAATAAGCATCGATTGTGCAGTAAGCCCGTGCGCCAACCACTTGAGCTTGCAGCATATTGCCGAATTTAGTCTGCTGGCCACGCATGCCTCGATTGCAGGGCCCTGGAGTACACAATTAAATATTTATGCATGTGTCCCAGGCCCCACCAAGTCCCGATCACTGCTACTCTAACCTCTTTCCTCTCAACCCCATAATAGATTACTCTGTAACTTTCTGCCACTGTCCTGTCCCATCCCAAAGCATACATCACCTAAGTCTGCCTAGAGCATACATCACCTAACTCTGCAACTCTTGCGCACCCCCCCCCCCCACAGCACCTCACCTGTGACAGCTTGTTATTGACCAAGTTCAAAGTCTTCAACCTGGGCCACCCCTTGCTACCAGTAGACACCAACCTGCTGCTACTCCCACCCCTGCTATCACTGGTACTCCTGCTGCTGCTACCTGCACCTTGTGCATTCCCAACGCCCTGACACCCTCTCACACCACCAGCTGTACCAGCACCACCACCACCGGCAGCAGCAGCAGGAGCTGCAGCTGCAGCAGTAGCAGCGCTACCAGCTCCTGGTAGTGGTGGTGGTAGGGATGTGAGCTGATTGTTCCCCAGCAGCAAAGCTGTGAGGGAGGTGAGGGACCAGATCTCAGGACTTAGGTGCTCCAGGGCCGTCCAGCTCAGGTCAAGGACTTGCAGGGCAATCAGTTGACCCAGGGACTGCGGGATACAACAGCAGGGTTAGGGAAGGGACCTGCCACCAACGTGGTGTGACAAGTTCAAGGCAAAGAATCAAGCGTGTAAACCTCTGGACAACTGACGCTCATACAGAGACATCGATCCGGACTTGTAGCATCACAAGAAGTCAAAGCTGCCAGCGGCATCCACCCCATGGTTTGCAAAGTACCACCACAGCCTCAACAGCTCAGCTATGAGCTGCTGGTGATCCTGCAAACAGGATTATTTTTTCAAAACAAGAACTGTGTTCTTATCCCAACGTGCTGCTCAACCAAACCCCCTCTGATCATTATGTCCAGAATCCCCCCAGCAGTCTAACAACCTCTGATCATCAGCAGCACCGGTAACACTTTCCTATCCCCATGATTTGAACCCCCTTCAGGCCTCAGTCCTAGAAAGTATTTCCACAACACGTGTATCACCCTTATACCGGTAACAGAGCATGGCAGAAAATGGCTACTATCTCCACGTACATATTCACGCCCTGCTTACCCTCGGGACCTGCAAGCCACGCTGATGTTTGCAATCTGGCAGCCGCACCACCAGCTCTGTCAACCGACACAACCCCCCAAGCTCCTCCGGCAGGCTCCGTGCATCCGGCAAACACAGCACCAAGCTCTCCAGCACCTCACACCCCCACAACCCCAGTTGCCCTAGCTTCAGCGCCGCACGCTTGTCATCTAATACACATGCAAACCGCTTCAAGCTCCCCCGCTGCTGCTGCAGCAATGGCCGTGCCATGGCTCCACTCCCCAGCGTCTCCCCTCGCACAGTGCCCCCGCGGGGGTTACCAGCCCCAGGCACCTGACGGGGTAATGGCCACCAGAAGGGGTTTTCACCCGGTGGCATGCCCCCCTGGAGTGGAAACTGGAAGTCTCCCGCATGACCATTGCCACCCCCGCCACCAGGGGCCCGTAAGAGGTGAGGCATTGTCCATTCATGGCTGATATGAGTCCCACCGCTGGCCTCCCCCTCTACCAGCAGCACCAGCTCCGTCAGCTGATTCCCGTACTGTGCTAGCTGCAGTAGCTTCTGCCAGTGACAATCCCCTATGACTAGTGACTTCAGCTGAGAGAAGGGCCGGACACCAGTGGGCGCAGTAAGAGCTAGCCCCGCTTGGCCCTCTAGAGCTATCGATGTTAAGCTATGGTTTAGGGCACCGAGCCAAAACCCCAGGCGCCGCAGGAGTTCCCCCCAGTATAAATCTCCGGAGGGTTGTAGCCGGTTGAGTCCCCCTTTGGGCCAAATCAGGTTGAAGCTGAAGTGCTGCAGCTGGGACATGGCGGCGAAGGAGCAGCACATGGCTGAGGACCAGTGGGCCATGCCCTCCTCAAAGGGGCGGGTGCCATCATGAGTGAACAACTCACGCACCTGCAGCAGGCAAAGCAAGAGAGGGAAGTCTGCAGGCAGCTTGAAAATGGAGCATTGTGAATGTAAGCTGTCTAAGAAATCACGGCAGAACTACTTGGTCAGCGCCCATTGACCTGACAACCAGGAGAACTACAAATGTTGCGACCTGCTTGCACTGCAGGCTAAGCTGCATTACAACAGTGAAGCTCCCATGGCCGCCTGCAGCAGACAGGAGTACATACGCTACTTGCTTAATTCAGGACAAACTTTTTCAGAAGGGCTTGTGCCAGACATCCAGGTTGTTCCAAATGGGTTTACCTTATATATTCCCAACCTCAACCCCTTATGTGAAGAAAAATTAAGAGCTGCAACCTGCTCCCTTATGGATGACATTGCAACCTTAAATCACACCCAGGCTCCTGCATGGTCCCCACCCCAGTACCCCACCCCTGCCTGGCACCTAAACAACAATTAGCTTACATCTCTCATGAGATGTAAGCAGTAAATACGGCCTTTAGATAACATAGGCTCCTCCCTGTACTATCTCAAGCCTCTCCTCTCTCCTCTCCTAGACGGATACTCCTTACCCAGAGAGTGCACCCCTCTCCAGTCGTGCAACCTTTCCTTCCACCTCAACCCCTTAACTCACTCTTCTGTCCCATCCCCTTCCTCCCACCCTGCCTTCGCCAGTCGCAGTTCCTCACCTTTGCCATGCCCTGCTGGTTCCCCTCCATCCACTGCAGGTGCAGTGCAGTCAGTGCTGTACAGTGTCCCAGTACAGCAGGCAGGCGGTCCACATACCACAGATCTGACAGGTCCAAGCTCAAGTCCCGCAGCTGGGGTCCCATGAGCGGAGACACTGCTGCTACGCTCAGCATCCGCACACCACCTAACAGCTGAAGCTGAACCAGAGAGGGAGGCGACAGATGCGGGCCTAGAGTGCAAGAACCTACTGCTGCTGCTGCTGGTGGCTCGCATGTTGCTGCTCCTGTCAGAGAGTCCCCTGCTGCAGCAGCCGCTGCTCTTGCTGCTGGCACTGCAGCTCCCAAACGGACTGCTGCTGCTCGTGGCCTTTCTTTTGCTGCTGCTGCTGCTGCCGTCTCTGCTTCCGAGTCATGCTGGCTCCCTTGGCTAGCAACGGAGGTAGTGGAGCTTTCTAACAGGAACTTCCCGTGGGTGCCAAGGACGTTGAGGGAAGTAAGGGAGGTAAGAGGGGCCAGCGTGGCTGTGGGTATCAGCAGCCCATGCATCCGTATACAGCTGCTGCTGGTATTGCAACAGCAGCGGTGGCCGGTTGCTGACGAGGGAGGCAGCAGCATGTCAGCAAGCTGTGACCGGATGGCGTCAACATCCCAGCTCTCCGCAGCTCCAGCAGCAGCAGCAGCGTTGCTGTAGGGCCACAGGCCACCTAGATCTGCTGCTGCTGCTCCTGGTGGAAGGGGAGTGGCTGCAATAGTGAGCTCGTGGAGGTGACTTAGTGCTGACAGCTCATCTGGGAGGCGGCAGATTAGCTGGGGCTTAGTGGAGCTGCCTGCGAGGTCTGCCAGGGAGCCTGTGTAGGGCTGGAAGGGGGTGACCATCCAGCTCGTGCTAGAGGTTGCAAGCTGGCAGGTGTCTTTGGGCAAGAGAGCTTCATGGAGAGTGAGGGAGGTCAGGTGGTGAAGGAAAGGGAGGTCTTGCAGGAGGGGTTGGATGGCTTGGCGCCAGGGAGGCCAGGGGGAGTTGCAGGAGCCTGTGTGCAGGCTGCTGCTGTGAGTGTTGCTGCTGGTGCTGGCTGAGGACCAAGGGGGTTTGACTGAGGTTGTTGGGTTGGTGTGGAGGGTCAAGGAGAGCTGCTGTAGGCCAGGGAGCCATTGTGAAAGAGGCCGGGGTGGAACCCCTTTGCTGGAATGGAGCCTGCAGCAGTGGGCAGGCAAGAGCGATGTGGGAAAAGGGGTTGTCTGTGACTGTGCTGTTGACTACTTCAAGCCAAGCTTGGATGCATGCCGATTAAACACTACCCCAAACAAGGGGGGCTGCATCACAATGGGGGAACTGCATGTGGAATGAGCATCTGAGTAAGGGAATCATGTATACCTTCACATCTGGTTGTGTGATCGTTATATCATTAGGTTATTAGCCAGGCTGCACCATGCAGATAAGTATATAGTCAGCATCCGTGCATGCTCCTACTTTCAGGGTCCTGTGCATCCACCCAGCGCCCTGTGCATCTGGCTAATTGATCTCTTGATCTCATGCCCTGCTGCCATTACCTGCTCTGCTGCCATTACCTGAGGTATAGCTGCTTTGTTGAGGTGTCGATCGCTGAGCACCAGCCTTTGCAGACAAGCCTTAGACGAGCGAGATAGCTGTTCTCATCTGGGAGGCGGGAGATTGTATCCACCAGCACGAGCTCTGGCACCTGCGACCACCTGCAGAAGGACCGCTTTCAGACAAGTCCAGGGGAACGAGCACCCGAGAGCGGAGACGGGCCAAGTCAATGCCATTTTTACTAAAGGCGAGGGGACCCCTTTAGATCCATCAACCATGGAGCATTGTTTACGGAACGACTCCAAGGGAAGTTACGCCCAAGCGCCATGGCAGACTAGAGAACCTACACGCATGTGCCTCAAAGCAACACTTACCCTTCAATGAACTCATCCATAGTCTAATAGACGACAGGAAAATACAAATGCCGCTGTAATCAGGACTCTAGCTGTCTGACGTGGACGAGATGCACAAGGACGACTAAACCGTGTTCCGGCATCGTGTGGAACGCCTTCTTCTTAAGAACATGTTACTGTGTCCAGGCTTCATTGTACTTATGGTTGTTACGGTATCTCTGTCAAGAATGTCACCACAAGAGTGGTCTCACTCAGCCAGGGGTGTGAAACTTTTTGGTGCGACCCTGAAGAAGCTGACGGATACCGGAAGCATTCTGGCTAAGAGCAGACTCAAAACAGGGCCATCGAAGCTAAGAAGTATAGTGCTGCTTTTTGCAGCAACCTATGCTGCGGGATCTCGGACATGCCATGCCCGAGCTGTTGGCTCTTGCTTGATGCCCCCACACGGCAGATTACAATACTGTGGATAACATAGGAAATCGAGTCAAAGGCACATGGTGGATGGCGCGCTGAACGGGCTGCCAAGGCCGTCCTACAAGCGCCATGGCTGCCGCAGAGGAGAGGGAGCTGGAGTTCAGAGCTTTCCCTTATGGCAAACCCTATGCGATCCAGCAGCAGTTCATGTCCAAGCTCTATGATGCTCTAGAAAATAAGCAGATAGGGCTGTTCGAAAGTCCCACAGGTGGTCTTGCGTTGGGGCCACTGATCTGCATCTGGCGATGGCTCGCAACCTCAAATCCTGTCCTGTTACAGGCACCGGCAAAACGCTCAGCGTAATATGCAGCAGCTTGCAGTGGCTCACAGATCATCGACAGTCAGAAGCAGCAGCTAAGGCGCAGGAGCCTCAAGGTAACCTCCCGAGCTCTTTCCCCGCCCTTTTACAGCCAAGGTAGGTCTTCCTCATCCTGGCTTCTGAGATTTTGTCCTGCATTACCACAGCAGATGCAGAAAACGAAGGTCTTCCTGATTGGATGCAAGCAGCTCCACCTGCTCCAGCCGTCTCTCAACAACCACAGGCTGCAAGCAAGGCCAAGAAACAGGCCAAGCGGACAATTCAGCAGGTGAGCCCTTGTTGTCAAATGTAAGCGTTGCAGAAGCATGTCCATACATGCTGAAATGTGCATTTGGTCAAACTGGACTAGGTAAACGGCCAAAAGTAAGGTTCTCTAAGCCGTGCACAATGCCACTGCTGACCATTGGCGCCTTGTTTGTGCGACGCTGAATGCACTTGCACAGCTAAGTCACTGGATGCTTCCCTTCTGGCTACTCTCTCGGCACACCTTCCATTGGCTGTCACCTACTGGTTGCGCCCTAATCTATTCCTAACCTCACAAACTAGTATCAGCACCTACTGCTTTTTGCCTAAGGAGCTGAGGAGCATTGCTGTGGCCCGTGACCCAGGATGGCCCCAAGCACCCTGTATACGATGAAGATGGCCAAGACATCTCAGAGTTCCTCATCAACGACCCAACAGAAGCAGCAGCAGGTACCAGAGGCAAGCGTCCGCCAGGGAACAGCACCCCCAGCTACCTCAGCTGCAGCAGTAGCGACGAGGAGCAGGGAGACACGCAAGCAGCAGGATGGCAGCAGCAGCAGCAGCCTGCGGTCCAGACCTCTCCCCAGCTCATCTTCTGCAGCAGGACTCACTCACAGCTGTCACAGTTTGTCCATGAGCTGCACCGCACCTGCTTTGCTGATGAGCTGACACTGGTGGCTGTGGGCTCCCGTAAGAACCTGTGCGTCAATGAGCAGGTTGGTAGCACCTTGGGGGGATCTGCGGACATAGTTGAGGCATTAGGCTTAGTAGTCTATATTCCGAGATATGCCATAGCTTAAGTGCCATAATCGCCACACCTCAAGCTGTCATGAAAACAGGGAGGTGGGACAGTAACAAGAATCAATCGATGCAGGATGTTGAGCTTGTTTTGTCCCTCGATGGTGAGCCACACAATCATGCTGCTCCCTTACGATGGCACTTGAGCTGCTCATCTGTCAGCATTTTGTGAGATTTATCCCACTATTCCCCTCATTGACAGCCGTCTGTATTGCTATCCTCGGCTGCTGCTGTTCTGCATATACATGCAAAAGTAGTCCTGCCCGATGCCTGGGTCACCCAATACATACCTATGTGCTGGGGTTGCCTCTGCAGGTACGTGAACTGCAGAGCCTGACCTCCATCAATGAACGATGCCAGGAGCTGCAGCGAAACAAACGCAACAGCAGTGGGCGCAAGACAGCCGCCCTAAACCCCTCCTTCCATACCAAAGGAGCAGCTACTGGTGACAAGCTGGGGTCTTTGGCCAACCCTAAACCTCACAAGGGCAGGGCAAAGTCCAGTGACCAGGGCTGCCCGTTCTTGAGGGTGCAAGATGGGGAGGCTGGGTGGGAGCGGTTCAAGGATGCTGTGTTAGCAAGCCCTCTGGATGTGGAGGAATTGGCACGCATGGGAAGGAGCAAGCAGGTGCGGTTGTCAGGTGCACAGGCCGGTCTGGCTAGCCTAGAAGCTTTGTGGGACCTGCCCCTTGGATGCATGCAGCACTTCATACTGCATGGCCGGTTTGTAGCTGCCGTTTCTACTGCTGCAAAGCATCATGCTATGATATGATATCTGGACATAGCTTGGCCTCAGAAAAGAAGGCCTGGCAGGGGTGGTGGCTGTCTGCTTAACCTTGTGCATCAAAAAGGAGGACATTACATGCTCTGCAACATGCTACCATGGGTGCACAGGTACCGCAATTGCGGTCGATCTCACAAAATGGGATGAAGTGCGTTAGTGGTGCTTCCATCTACAAGCGGTTTTGATGGGAAGCTCTTACTACAAGATGCTAGAGCCAACTTCTCATCCCCAACGCAGAAGCCCAGTAGTTCCATCCCCCATGCTCCCATGTGAAGGGTTGAGTCACTCAGCCGTCCTTGTCTGCAGGTATGTCCCTACTATGGTTCCCGGCGTGCTGTTCCCGAGGCTGACATTGTGCTTGCCCCCTACAGCTGTGTGCTACAGCCTGAGGCCAGGGACAGCCTGGGCATACAACTCAAGGATGCTATTGTCATATTTGATGAGGCGCACAACTTGCTGGATGCTATCAACAGTGCACACAGTGCTGCAGTCACAGGTGTGCGGGTTGGTGGGGTGGGATGTAAAGAAATGGGGAGAGGGAAGGGGATTTTTGGAGTAAAGCATAGACTTGGAGGTGATGACTATGTGCCCCAATTGGCTGGTGTCTCTTAGCCAATACAACAAGCGGATGATACTGCGAATGCAAGGGGCCGTGAGGCAGAAGAGAGATGTCAGGGGTTGGGGGGATGGGCAGAGTGAAATGAAACAGTGAAACTTCTGGGTGCTGACATTGCAGATCATGGGGCTGCAAACATCCCTTTTGGCTCGAGCCTTGCATGATTCTTACGGTCCTGTGTCCAGGCAGTTGGCCAGCATGGACACAGAAGGCAACACCTCATGATGTGCTTTCCCCCGTGCTTGCAGGCAGCCAGCTGTTGTGTGTCCATGCTGCTGTCAGCACCTACTACGAGCGCTTCAAGAGCATGCTGTCCCCCAGTAATGCCATGCAGGTGCAGCTGCTCATGAGGTTAGCCAGCACACTGCACAGCTGCATCTCAGGATCTGGCCACGAAAGTCAGCAGGAGCAGGTGCGCCATGTCTCACTGCTGGCAGGTATGCCAGCCCTGCAGGGGATTCGGCATATGACATTGAGCCATCACTTGCCGATGAGTTGTGTATACTGATTTGGCTTGTTTGCCTCTTGTGCCACATCACAGCCTCAGGGCCTGCAATAGATATGACTTGTAGTGGGCATACCATGGCATTGATAGTATGCCTACTAAGTCGTGCTGCGGACTTTTGTATTTCCTTTGGTGGAACATGTCATTAATCATTTCCCATTCCTTATGCATTGGTGAAATGTTAGCACATACCAATTGTTTGCTGACATGGAAGCACACACTTCCAATCTTTTGGAGGGTTTTGTTAGATGTCAGTGTTTATTGCCTTTGACGTTGCTAAGGGATCTTCCTGCCACTCTGGCTGCTGTTTCAGGGTCCATGCCTTTCTTCTCGCGTGGCAACTGCTGGTGCTGTTGCTGCAGCTGCTGCTCGTGGTGGTGGTGCTGTGTCTGTGAACGACCTGCTGTTTGACCTGCAGCTAGATAACATCAACCTGTTCCAGCTGGTGCGCTGGATGAATGAGCACAAGATGGTCTTTAAGGTAGGCTGCTACGTCAAAGTATGGCTGTATGAAAGCAGCACAAGTACAATAGACTCACAGCGCATGCAAACATGCAACCTTGCAGTGCACTTCATAGGTTGGCCTATTCTTAACTCCTGTACTTCCAGAATCCTTCAGCGGACAGGAGTGGATGCACGGTTTGCGCTCATTTGTGGAGAATGTGTTCGCCTTATCATCACCCTCAACTCGTTAACAGATTCCCTCTCTCTCTCTCTTACCATCGCTGCACTGCAGCTTGCAACATATGCAGGATCCCAGGGCAAGCCAGCTGGAGAGGTTCAGCTGAATACACCTACACCCAGACTTTCCACCATAACAGCGGCAGCACCAGCAGAAAGCCCTCACAAGGATGGGGAAGGCAGCACTTCGGGGAGGCAAGCTCCATCAGTGCCTGCTGCTCATGATGGCTGCCGCACTGCTGTGGGTTACGCCACCTCTTGCTTGCAGTGTTTTGTGTCCTTCCTGGTGGCGCTGACAAACACTAATGCAGATGGAAGGATCATATTAGAATCAGCTGGGAAACAAGGAAGGAGGCGACCAGGGGGTGCAGATGGTGGTGGGGCAGCAAGCAACCCTGTGAATATCACTGCTGCTGCTGCTGGTGGTGGTGGTGGTGGTGGTAGCGGTGGCGCTTCCGCTGCCCTACCACTGACAGCACAAGCAGCAACCGCCAGCAGCAGCAGGAGCAGCAGCAGAGATGGTGTGAACGGTGCCAGCTCAAGTGGCCGCTTACAATTCATCCTCCTGAATGCTGCCCGCCACTTTGGCAACCTCCTCTCCCAGGCCCGCAGTGTGGTGCTAGTATCCGGCACCCTGGCACCCCTCACCAGCCTCACTGCCCAGCTGTTCCCTGACGTCCCCTCAGATCGCCTGGTTCACTTTGAATGTGGTCATGTGATTCCTCAAGAGCAGCTGCTGGCCCTGAGCATAGGGAGGGGACCTCTAGGGCGGGTGCTAGACTGCAGGCATGAGTCAAGGGGGAAGGCGGAGGTCATGGATGAGCTTGGTCAGCTGCTGTTCAATCTGGCGGGGGTGGTGCCGGAGGGGCTGGTGGTGTTTGTGGCGAGCTTTCAATACCTGGAGCAGCTGATGGGGAGGTGGGAGGAGATGGGGATGAAGGCAAGGATGGAGACCAGGAAGGCAGTGTTCAGGTAAGGGGGGAGCACCTGGTAGGTCCGAACCCTAGTTATTGTGTGGATGATGGGGCAGCCATCAGCTTTGCAGAGGTACTTTTGCCATGCTGATATCACTATCATTGCTGTTATATGTGTTTATGCTTTAAGAATTTTGAGAATAGAAACCTGGGCTGATACTGGGAGGCCGTGTGGTTTAGGAAAGGCGACGCTCAGTTTTGATAGGGTGGTAGCTCTTCTATAAAGATGACATGTGTGGACAGGGTAATCCCTGTGCCCTTAATTGGCGGTAGACTTAGCAGTATGAGCGAGAATCCTCGTAGTTAATTAGTGCTGACAAGGAGAAGCTGAAATGCGATGTGTAGGGCTGCAGTACAATGCCTGTTAAGCCCAAGTGTCAGGCATGCAGAAATGGGGGACTGGGCAAAGCAATTACTGATAGAAGCACGATTGGTGTCAGTGCTTCTGGTGCAAAATACCTTGAACTTTGGCTGGCCTTGCTGCTGTAGAAGAGTTTGCTGATGTCAGGTCCTGGCACATGGTGGGTACATTTAGCGGTTGGTCTGAAGACCATAAAAAACGGCTTTGCTGTCGTCACTGAAGGCTTTCTTTTGACAAGGTCTCTGCCACATGGTTTCCTGTGGCAATGCAGGGAGCCTCGCTCAGCACAGCATGTGGAGGAAGTTCTGGAACAGTATGCAGCAGCTATAGCACCACCCACCCAGGCTACCACCAAAATTGCTACTGTATCAGCAGCAGCAGCAGGAAGCAGCCAGGAAGTAGCAGCAGAAGGCAGTCCTTCAGTGCTGCATGACCCAGCTGCTGCTGATGATGATTTTGGGAATGGAAGCACACCAGCAGCAGCTGTTGCTGTTGCCCGCAAGCCAGGTGGTGCCATCTTGCTGTGTGTGGTGGGCGGCAAGCTGTCAGAGGGGATCAACTTTGGAGATGCTTTGGGCAGGTGAGGGAGCCCAAATAGATGGAGGGACAAGCTGCTTTACTGTGCGATACAGGGACTGCCAGTGGGGAATATTAGTAGGTCCCACATCTTTGCCAAACGGTAGGGGCAACGGTGCAACGATGACTGCTTGAGGTCTTTGTCCAAGCTCCCAACTAGCAGCTTTCCGGGGTCACTTGGGCAATAGCGGCCATCACTGCAGGGTGTACCATATAGCTTCAAAAGGTACCGTCTTGCTAATGTGCACGCTTCAAGTATCCATGGTTGTGTGGCGGAAGGCGGTGTGGGTTGTGGGATAAGAGGCATTATGGCTTCCTGAAGCCTTGTTTTCATGTCCCTCATTCAGATCTTTTTGGCTAAAGCTGCTAAGACACAGATCGGATCCAAAAGTCTTCCGGACTTGAAAGTTGACTAATGGCCTGCTTGTCTTTTGCAGGTGTGTTGTTGTGATTGGCATGCCCTACCCGAATCCCTCAGACCCAGAGCTCAAGGAGCGTATGGATTACCTAGATAGACAAGCAGTGGCTATGAAAATGGCAGCAGCAGCAGCAAAGCAGCAGGAACCAGTAGAAGAGCTCCAACCCTCGTCATCAGCAGCAGTAGTAGCGGACAAAGCAGCAGTAGCAGGAGTAGCAGCAGGCGGAACCATAACAGGGGTAAAGCCAGGGACAACCAGTGCAGTTAGCTATGGGCTCTCATCATCAATAGCAGCAGCAGCACCCTCTGTGCTACCATCATTCGGTAAAGGTGGTGGCCACGGAGACCAATCAGGCAATCATGGTGTTGATGCCTGCACACTGCGAGGGGTCCCTCAGCAGCCAGCCAGGCCTAACCACCCTTTCCAACCAGCAACAGCTGCTACAGCTCCTACAGCTGCAAAAATCAGTCCCTTTGATTATGGTATAGCTACTGCTGCTGCTGCTGGAAGAGCTACTGGTGGTCTTTTCACAACAAAGCAAGCAGCAGCTGCGGGGCCAGAAGCTGCTACTGCTGCAACAAAATCCTCTGCTGAAGCTGCAGCACCTATTGCAGCCGCCACCACCCTTGCTGGTGGTTCTGCTGCTGGTGCATGCCCCGCTGCTGCTACTAATGTAGTGACTTTGAGTGGTCGGCAGTATTATGAGGACTTGTGCTTCAAGGAAGTGAACCAGTGCGTAGGGAGGGTGATCAGGCACAAGGGGGATTACGCTGTGGTGGTGTTAGCAGATAGCCGCTGGGTGGTGCAGCAGCACAGTGCAGCAGCTTCTGGAGGGAAGGTAGCAGCATCACTAGCCAGACAAGCAGAAGGAGCCAAGGGAAGTACAGCACCAGAGATTGCAGCCGTGTTAGGTGGTAATGGTGCAGTAGGGCAGGGGTTGCCGGGTTGTGTGGGGAAGCTGCCAGGCTGGATCCAGAGGTCTTACGCTGGTGGCACAGGAGACTTTGGTGAGGGTTTTAAGAGAGTTGCTGCGTTTTTTCGCGCTCGTGCAAGTGCTGGTTGAGGGATAGTGCCTGCGTAACTGACGCGCGCTTTGTATGGCTGTTTTCAAACGTCTACCTCCAAGTATACATATGAGATAGATCACTGCTGTACTGTATACATCATACAGGCTGAAGACACAAGATGCGACAGGTGTCTTACGCATTACTCAACACTCAAGATGCGACAGGTGTATGCCGGCTGCACCTTGCTCCATACAGCAGAGCCTGGCTGTATCAAGCTTCCAAGGGCTGGACGGGTGGCTCCAAGCCAGGCACAAGCAAGTGCAGTGCGGATAGTGACATCTTCGAGGGCGTACAAGCCACTCTTTGCTAGTGCCCATGTGTGTAAGAGCCCTCTTGTAAAAATAGGGGATATAGGTACAGTACTTTGAAGCTCAGTGCTGCGGGGATGGGAGACCGGCCAGTTGAGTGACTCAAGTGACCCCCTATCCAGTGCCGAAGTGACAGTCCAGTCACCATTAGGGGTAACTAGTCTTGTACCCTTATACTCATGGTCATTTGGGGGAACGGTTCTTGTATTGATGCACCACTTCTTGGTAAGTAGTCTGCTTTTAGGGGAAAAAGGGGCATCATTGATGCTCTGCTGCTTTTGTGGATCTTTGTGAGAGAGAGAGAGAGAACTACGCAGAGAAGGGGGGAAATCCCTTCTTGCATATGTTAAGGGAGTGGACCCTTACCTAGTATAAGATAGGCCCACTACCATTCGGAGCCCAGAACACATAAGTGGATCTTTGTGGATCTGCATACCAGCACACAGGCTGCTGTTAGGATGAGTGGTGTGATGTCTGAGTGCTTTAGTGTGCATGGCAGGGGTGCTTGGACCATGTTCTTCTAAAATATTGAGGGGAGTTGGGAGGCTTCATGTCAGATCAGTAAAGAATCCTTGAGCGCTGAGAGATTGTGGAATCTTACACACCCATGGGAAAACCCGTGATCAGTGAGGATAAGTTTGATTTGGAGTCTGATCATTCTGGTGCTTCGTCTGATGAGGAACTGGTTGAAGTCTAGATGGCTTCATGCTTGGGTTTTACTCTTGGTTGGTGGATTGGAGGGTGCCGGCTTGCTGATTCAGCTCGTTTTGGTGATTCGTCTGATGGCACACTGGTTGCCGTCTCCTAGCTGACTACATGCTTGGGTATTCATCTTGGTTGGTAGGTGGGGCTGCCCCCACCGGCTCCCCTCTTTGACGGGGCCATCTGGTATCAATTGGTATAAATTGGTTGTTGGTCTGGACTGTGTTTGATTGCATTGGGAGTCCAGACGAACTAGTGGTTGCAGCCTCGTCGCTGGACTGCTTGGGTATTCCTGTTGGTTCGTTGCTGGTGTGGAATCCATTCTTTAAGGATCCATCCCGATGGTGTGTTTGGTCGTTTCGACCTAGCAGCCCTTTTGCGGCTGCCGCACCTTATGTTTTTGTTTCTTTTGTTAATATGCTTGAGAATCTGTTGAGAATCTGTTTATTGAAAAGCATTTTTTTGGGTGATTTTGATTTTGACCTAGCTGCTGGACCTCATGTCTAGGCATATGTTGTCATACATGTCGAAGTTTACCCGTATTCTGTTCCGCCTCGTTGTTCTTTGTGACAGCTTGAGGTGCGGGGCCTATGGCACTTATTGCTATGGCATATCATGAAATGTAATAATATTGAAAAGCATGCAGAGTGCCATGTGGTGCCTTTCAGGGGCCAAGGGGCTGGTGGTTCACCTGTACCTAGGTGGTGGGAGCCACCTCCAGCCCGGGCTACACAGGGTGTTGCTTGACCCATGTGTGATGGAAGTGTGTAAAAGAGAAGGACTATTGAGGCCAGGTGTCTAGAAGTGTGTGGAGCAGATTTTGGGCAATTTGTTTGTTCTCTTTGGTGTGCATGCTGTTGCATCATAGTCTCAGCTTGTGCACACATGTGCGTCTGCTAGTCAGATATGTTGGACTCTGTGACTGCATTGTTAGGTTTTTAGGGTTTTGGGTTTTGGGCCAGAAACAACCCTGGAACAGGGCGGTGTTTGCTGGTACGGTTGGCAGGAGGAAGAAGGGCAGGTCCTATAAGTAGGCTGCCTGGTATATGGTCTTGTTACCTGGCAGCGTGGGAGTCCACCTGGTATCCGGGTCGGACTGAACAGCATGCTGACTACTTGGTAATCACTTCACTTCATTGTTCTCGAGCAAGAGGCACCACAGTCTGGAACAAACTTGAGAAGGATCAGTTGGTTGCCGCACCTTAAATTTTTGTTTGTTTGTTTGTTTGGTAAATGTAGAGAAGGGGATACAGGTATGGCACGCTAATGACCAATGACACCAATGACACCAATGACACCAATGACCACGAACGGGGACCTGGTTCGGTGAACTAGCCCCCTATGATTTAAGGCGCTCGTTTGGTGCTTGGGAGGTCGTGGGTTCGACCCCCATCAATGGCCGCTCCGACCCAGAGTGTGTTTGGGTACATATCGCTTCCACGCGGGGTGACGGGCGCACCGCACGCTGAATGGCGTAAAAGTGGATAGGGTATGGTACAATTACAAAGGTTGCGAACAATGTTCGATCTCCCATGGGCCACGAAGTAGGCCTGCAGGCTAGTGCCGGGAGGGGTTTCAGTCCCCCAACTTGTATTGTATTGTTGTATTGTATTGTATTGCACGCTAGCCTCATCCACTCCATGAACACACAGCTGGTTCGATATATAGCACACTGGCCCCTGGTCTGAAAAAGAGCATGCGCTCCTGATTTCGTTTAGTGTCAGACGGTGCACAGTTAGTCGTCCGCGTCCCCACTGCAGGCATTCCCAGGATATGGTCATGGACCTAGAATATTCTAGTATGCTCTGGCTACAGACCCCATAGTCCAAGCATGCTTTCGTTGCCAGGCCACTGGCAGCTTACATAGATGGCAGTGTACATGCGCGATGGAAATCTGCATAGGATAGGCTTTCTTCGACGTAACTGGAGGAACCCCGGTGAGGGGCATGCTCTCAGTTGTTGCCCAGCTTCAGGTTGAAGCTGGGCAGCAAAGGCGTAGCCAAGGTTCTACCTCGAGCTTCCGCCCCGGCTTACCTTCTGTCCTGAACTCATGCACTCGGCGCCTCCGGCTTCAGGCTCCACTTGGTCAGTGTCAGACAAGGGCAAGTTGGCCGCACAAGAGCAGGAATGTCTCAATCGTAACAGAGGTTATTTTGCAAGGGCCAATGACTGGGGCTTGTGGGGCTAGTAACGCAGCTGCTGGCACCGGCAAGCCGGCTTGAATAGGTCCAGACCCGCTGTGAGTTACCATGCGCGACAGACCCAGTTGAGTGCAGATTTGAGCAAGCAGACATGGCAGAAAGCGGAAACAGGTGCTGCATTCATACGAGGGACAGTAGGAGGTATTCCACAAGGCTGTGGGGCTAGTAACGCAGCTGCTGGCACCGGCAAGCGGCGTGATGTCCAGACCCGCTGTGATGTTACTATGCGCGACTGACCCATGGGCAGGCAAAGTGTGACGAAGCATCGAGAATGGTACAGCATTGGGCTTATGTACCCAGGGGATTAGTTGACGGAGTAGAGTAGCGTGACTCTAGCGTGAGGCAGGGGTAACTAGTCTTGTACCCTAGTACACTAGGGTATGGACTAGTTACCCCTGTCACCGCGGGTGCCGAAGTGACATGGAGCCATCTATAAAGCTGCTGGACCGACGTCGAATTACATATATGCCTAAGATCGTGTCTGGGACAAGCATGACTATACTGACAAGGCTTGCTCCACTACAGTGCATGCAGGTGCCTCCGCACTCGCAATACCCGGCACAGCAATGATCCCCTTTAAGAGTATAACATCCATATTGTTGTAATGTTGGGGTTAGTTATGCAGGCGTTCTGCTGTCCTCCGTATGGCACAGCCAAATATGCCAGCGATGGAGTAAGCAGACCGCAAGAGGGCTGCCATGGTAGCCCTACAAATCTCCTGTCTCCTGGGGAGCTTCATACAGATACGTACCCTTCTTTGCACTGCATTTGCATTTTGCATTTCATTTGCAGCATTTTAGTTGGCAGTGGCCCCTCTAGTCTGCATATGCATGCACATGTATTATCAGCATCGGTACGATTTTGTATGCAGCTCCTTGTAAATTCTAGAGCAGTGTTTGTTCCGGCTGCACACAGCACGCTTAGGCACAGTCTATTTTGGCAAGCATGCTGCTTCACCCCAGCACCCGCAGGTGGTCACAACCTGGGCAGGGCATGAACCGGGTCTGCCTACTCGCTGGTCATTTGGCTGGCCATATGGAGGACAGCAGAACGCCTGCATATATAGCTCCAATGAACATAATAGCAAACAAACATGGAAAAAACACTTAAGGTGTGGCCACCTCCAGTTGAATAGGAATCCATGTCTATAAGTTCATGTTCGTGCTTAAGGGCAACTCACAGTGACCCCCAGGTAACACACAAACATTAAGGTGCTAGTAAAAGCAGCAGCACCGTGCGCACGGAGTACAGCCGCTGAGCTGAGCTAAACTGCTGCTCCGGCTTCTAGCCACCTCGCCTCAGTATAACTTCCTTTTACTCAGCTTATTGTATCCAATGAACTGTCCAGCCATTTTCAAGACCTTCCAACATTCAGACAATCAACCCTTCAAACCCATGTTCCATTTCTTTGCCACCTGCCCCTGGATGCAGGGCATAACAAAAAAAATGGTATGTGTTGCCTTCAGATGGCCCTACTAAATTTGGGTGTCCTTAACAGGCCGATTCAGCACATTTCAACACTGTTGAAGAAAGCTCTTTTGGCTAGTCTGTTTGTCGTGCTGAATGACCAACACATAGGATTCCCACACACTCACCCACATACCACTAAGGTTACTGGATCCATCACTGACTTGTCTTCCCCTCAGCCGCCTTGACCATGTTCTCCACCTGCTGCTGCACCTCCAGCGCCTCTGGCAGCAGCTTATCTGCTGGACCTTGCAGGGACAGTGTGCACACCTTGCTGTTGCTGGTGGACTCCATGTTCAGCTCCACAACAGGTACACCCCTGAGGACAAGGTGGTCACCGGATCAGGGTTCTTGATATTACAGCCAAAAAAGGAGCTTGGAGCCAATTCATAGGCTCAAAGGGCCTACACATCACCAATTACAACAAGTACACGATGCAATGATTTGCCCGGGATAAGCATGCCCATGCTACATGCCATTCTGATGGTGGGTATTGTGTATTGGGAGTCTCTCTGCTTGGATTGACAAAGAAGCGAGGGGAGGGGGGGGGAGGGACCTATAATTGACAAGGAGAAGAGCTCTTGCATAATCTCTCGTACCTAACTTGCTGCGTCATGTGCTCCTATGCTATGTCCCTTCTGCTCTACTCAAGGTTTCTTCTTGTTCACTAGACATGCAACTAACTTAGTGCCTCCGTTTAACTTGTATATTGTATGTTCTAGTGTGAGGGCTACACGGAATTTCCAGCAACTATTGGCGAAACAGGACCATAGAACTGAATATAACTGACTTAGCCACCTCGCCTGAATAAAAGTTCCTTTCACAAGGAGGGGATATATTTACAGTGGTTTGGGGCCTGTAGGCATAATGTTGACACGTCCCTGAACGCACAGGGGTGCTAATAGCTGCGTGCTCATACTCTGCAGATAAGATGAAGGCGCAGGGGATGAGGGAACGCAACCACCAGGTCACACAACGCTTCTGGACTATGACGCAATGCAGCCCTGCAAGCCCTGCAAGCTTCTGTTGTAACATGCCTGCCATTGCATAGGTTGGCAGATTGAGTCATGATTGAAATATAAGCCTACAACCATTAGAATGAAGCACAGCTATGGCTGCTGGATCTGATGAATGGGTTTTGAAAGCAGCACGGACCACAAAAGCGGCAGCGGTGTGTTGTGCTACTGCTCTTACTTGTACAAAGAGAGTTAGACTCCAACACTGCGTGCTAACTGTATCCTTTGCCAATAGGGAACTACATACAGCAGCTACCCAAGCAGACAAAGACACCTCTTACACCATGCCATAGCTTCTCCCCTGGCTGTTACCAAGGAGAAAAGCCAGCGGCGGCCCCTACCACCGACGACATCTGCAAAGTCAACAGTAGCCCCCACACTAGTTGCCTGTAGCACCGTCCACCACTGCCCCTCCCCTTCCTCTGCTCCCCCAGTCCCGCCACCGCCTGTGCTCGCTCACCTAGCTGCTACTTGAGGCGCATACCCTGCAGCAGGGTACACCACTGATGATGTGCCCACAATGAGCAGCAGGTCACATGCGCCCAGCACCTCCTCCACCTGATCCAGCACAGTCTCTTCTAGGTTCTCATTGAACCACACAACACCAGGCCGCAACAGCGTGCCGTCTTCATCTTGAGGCAACTCATCCACTGCACGCAACGAACTATATGAGCTAAGTCTAGCTGCAGGCCCCAATGGTTTATTAGGAGGCTGTCCATTCGCTTGTAGGTTCCTACTTTCCATGTGTTGCATTGCATGAGTTTCCATAGGCCCCGCACCTCAAGCTGTTACGACCAATACGCAAGGTGGAATACGAAATCGGATGTCTTCTGTGTGCAGCCGTACACAAATGACAACATATGTGTAACATGAGCTTTTCATGTCTACCTACTTGCATTTGCGTCCTGCCCATGTATATCTATTCTGCTCCCCTGTATCTCTGCTCATTTTGCCAAAGCCATGGGGAAAAGGTCCTTTCACCCTGAAAGCTTGGTTTTCGGCTGGGTCGCCCCCCCCCCTCCCCCCCTGTTGCAGGAAGAATTCTAGTTCAAGACAGACAGAGCATAACAGGTAGGTGGCCCAGCCATTGCTGCTGCTAAGTGTGCTGAGCATCCTCTGCTGGTGCAGTGCATATGAACCCTAACCTAAACCCTAACCCACCTGGTATGTCTGCTCCTTGGCTGGCATCAGGTGCCCCACATCCTTCTAGTGCAGGTACCAGGGGCTGACGCCTGTCCTCCCAGGGGGCCTTTGAGGGATCACGGTAGCCTCCAGCAGTGGCTCGACATACATCCCTGTGACATGCATGTGATAGCAACCAGTCTCGGTCTCGCTATTGCTTGTAGTGTTAAGGTTCAGCTCTTGCATTTACTTGTTCCATTTAACCAGTCTATGTTTCTTTCTCTTTCATGTAACAATCTACCGTCTACTTTACTGCTAGGCTGTACTACTTCTAGTGTATTATTTCTTGCTGTAACCAGTCTAGTGATCTGTTTCTTTTGATGCTGTCGCATCTTCATCTCTTGGCGCTGCTGCTGCCAAGCTCCTGCTAATATGCTAGCAGTGGTGTACAAAACGCATGATACAGCAAAGGGTATAGTCAGCATTGCCAGTGCCCATCATAGGAACATGTGGGGGATCACTAGCATGACAATTGCAACAGTAGCTTCAGCTGCGCACGACGCTCATACTTTGCTACAGTTGGAGTCATGCGAGGGTCCTGCACGGCCCAGAGGGCTGTGCAATGGTATTTTCCACAAATTTGTTCCCAGATTTCACCCAGCTGGCCGCATAGTGAACTACAGCACCAAAACAATGTCGTTGACCTGACCTGGATCCGGAAAAGAGGCATCTGACAACGGTGGCACTTATCTACTATGGGTGGGTGGGTGGGTGCGTGTAATACTGACCCAGGCACAGCAAAAGCTAGCACAATCACACCCACTTCTCCGATTTTCAGTTCCAAGGGTGTTGTACCGTAAATGAGCGCTTGCCACAGCCTCCTGATCTGCAAGCCTCGCTTAGGGCCAGGTCCAGAGACCCTGCCACACATCCGCTGTCCCTGTCCCACTCACCACAAGGAGCCATGCAGCTCAATAACACTTTGGCTACCTGCAGCTTGGTGTAACCGGTCTATGTTTTGTGTGATGAGCGTGAACTCCTTGCCCTGCTCAAAGGCCTGCTGCTCAAATGCTGCAAGGGCGTAATGGGCAGCATTTGGCTTGCTGCTGGACACCACCTGCGGGTGGAAGGGGAAATCTTGCTCTGGTGCCTTCGCCAACGTTTTTGCCAGTCGAATCCCCTCACACAATTATGCGTGGACAGGCATGTTAGTGGGACAGGTGGGCGGGCTGTCCATGGACATCTGCTAGCAACAATTCTGTGCTGTGAACGAAGCCAACTGTAATACAACAGACACTGGTAACAAGCGGCAGAGAAAGTGTGGTATGAATGCCGGGGACTGCACTTTATATCATACTGTCCCTCTATAGCTGTCAGGGAGGCTGCTGCCAGGTTTGATATGCTAACCCAAGCTCCTGTGTTCTGAACACATGCTAGCTGCCCACCTCTCGTCTCCAGTGGTAGAACTCCCATACCAAAGATGGGTCTCGCACAAATGCTTGTGGGGTTGCCAGCATAACGGGATCATACCTACAGCAGAGTTAGTGGAATTACACATGCACAAAGGCTAGGTAAGGATCTGTATTCCTGCAGAACAGTGAAGGTATCCATTCCAGCATCCAAGGATTGGGCAAGGAGACATAAAAAGGAGCCCCTTGGTTTTGTTAGTCATTATCTGGCATTCCTTAAACATGCTTAGCCAGCCATTGCATCAATCCCAGTGTGTTGCCTACTGGTCCAGTTGCTAAATCCTCACTGAGTGGCTGTGACGTGTAAATTTCTGCCTGGACTTCTACTCACTTGCGCCACAGTCCACCACTGCCTCGAAACGTCGGGATGCCTGATGCTGCTGACACCCCGGCACCAGTCAGCACCGCAATCTTTTTGGCAAGGTGTATGAGTCCCTTAAGTTCTTTCATCTCAGCTGGTGTGCTCTGCTGCATACCAGACGGCCGCCTGACTGATCTAGTGCGCTCTAAGTGTTCGAATCATGCCCGGAGATCTGTTGATAGTCTGGCTAAGTGCGGAGAATCGTCAAGCGAGCATGGTTTCGAACCGAGCTGCACCTCGGTGCACCCGCTTAGCTCCAAGCATCTAGCACGCATTCATATGATTACAGCAGGAGCTCTCAGGTGCGGCCCAGGACCAGGCCTGGACATGTCCCTTCTTGGCCTGAACCAGTACTCAGATCAGTTCTGCTCGAGTCACCCAGCAGTGACCATCGTAGTGCTGGATGACCTCGAAACCCTTAGCTGGCCTGCATTCATGAGGCGTAATACTACATACGCCCATCCTCTTCACAACGACCACTCGGCAGCCCCATGCACAACAACAACTCTAGACCACTACAGAACAAACCCCGCAGATAGCCAGAGCAGATGCCTACAGAGAGGGTCCACCAGGAGCACACATACTGTGACTGGGGTGAACAAAGCTGCAGGCTGATTGTACAAGAAGGCCCCAGCCCTGATGCAGGAAAAAAGAATTGCTGCCCCTATATATGAAAAAGAGCACTGCACAGCCCTCGGACTGCAGCCTGTTGCTGGCCTTAAATGTACGTGGGCGGCCCTCCAGCACGAGATGACAAGCGCATACGTTTGAAAGCATGATTGATCTCCATGACATGTTAAATCCTACAATGACATAATACACCATACAAAGGGGCTCAGATATCAGCTCTATCCTCCGAACAAACACCGGATTGGGCATACCAGCTGGCTACAATCAAGGAAACCTGTTTGACTGTCCCTGCTGCAGCCATAATACCATACAGTACGATACAATACAAGCTTGGGGGACTAAAAACCCTCCAGCACTAGCCAGCAAGCCCACATCGACCTGGCCCATGGGACATTCACCACTGATGGCAACCTTCCTACTCATACCATACCCTATCTATCCACTTTCACCCCATCAGTGTGCGGTGCCCCCGCCATAACAGATACTTAACCTTGCCCTGGTACAAAGGACCGGTGCCGTATGCATAGATGATGCATAGATTGTGACCTGTAATGCACATGACAGATACAAATGCAAAAAGACTGACAGCGACATCTGGGCTAAGTGGACAGACACAAACAGGAGGATGGGCGCACTCCCAGCTGCTATACAATATTTCGCTTAGGACACCTGCAGCCCCCATAAGGTTATCAAAGGGGAGCACACACCCAAACCTGAACACTCCCCCTTGCACACAATCTCCCAGCTGGGTGTCACATCGTAAACAGTCAACTTGAGCATGCCACATCCACGCCATTTCAGCACTAAAGGCACCTCTGAAACAGCTAAGCTGCAGAGACATGCCTACTTCCACGCAAGTAGACATTCATGCCATGCATCTACCACAGCATCAAGACTGATGCAGTCTATAGGTGGATCAGCAGGTCATCTGGAACAGGCCATCACTGCAGACACCAGCTCACTCTCCCATAGGCTAGGACAACCCTCCTTCCAAACCTATCAAACCAAAGTGTGAAGTACTCCATGTGCAACCCTAGGATACAAGCTGTTACAACCTCCCCCTGACCGAACTCTACCCCCAGACATCGAGGCCATTGCTCCCATCACTGCAGATACCCCCTCCCCCCGGGGGCTCTACTGGATCGCTGACTGCTGTGTCGGCTGCAGTAAATGACTGTAGTAAATGACTGTAGTAAATGACTGCAATAATGACTATAGTAAATGACTGCAGTTAATGACTGAATGTTTCGGAGTCTGCAGCTGCTGGAGGATTGATTCCATCACCGCCGAAATCCGGGTGCTGGACGCGGGCGACCACAAGATTAATGCTCTGGCAGCTTCAGACTCCGGGAGCGAGTCAGTGTCAGATTCAGTCAACGCAGCAGTCAGCAATCCAGCAGAGGAAGCGGCTGCAGCGGCAAATAGCAGCACACCCAGCACCAGCAGCGGCAGCTGTAGTGGCAGCATCAGAGCCCACATACGAGCAGCGAAAGCAACTTACCAAACCCAACAACATGGTTTTCGAAAAATATCTGGAAATGGGTCCGGTCTTCTGGCCATTTCCTCCTCCTGGTCTCCTCGGTGCAGTTGACGATAAGAAGAGAAGGGAGGCCTGCTCTGTATATGTTTGCTGATGGCTGGAAAAGGTGCAGCAGCAGCTGTGTGTATATGAGACCGAGGAGGCTGGCTGAGCACTGTTGCACCTAAAAATCATGACTCAGACATGACATGCTCAGGAGAACCTGCCCACCGCCAAGCAATGCTGAGCCCCATGTGTTTTGCTAAGTCAGCATGATGCCTGCCAGAGCTAGTCCTGGTGTATCTTCTGCTAGACATGCCATAGTCCTCCGATCCTCTTTGATAAATCAGCTGCTGACTGGACATGTAGGTAGCCTGCAACACCTGCACATTCCAAGCAGAAGGCACCCTAGTTACTGTAGGTTGTGACCAGTGACGATCTTACACATGCAACACAGATGTCTTAGCAAAAAGCAAGCCCTTGCAGCGTGGCACGTCAAAAATATACCCCTGAGGTAACATTGGAATCATTTAGCACATTTGCCAGATGGTAAGCATTGTTTGTTGTGGTTGAGGTTCATCATGCAACCCTGCACAACATCAATTGGTGCTTAACGCAGGTCTCAGCACGAGGCAGCTGAAGACAGGAGGCCGTACCATAACAATTGTCATCAGGAACCCCGAATGGATTCCCTTCCAGTGAGGATGTTCCAGAACATCTTGAAATCCGATAGAAGCGAGTAGAAGGGGTACTTAAAAGTGGCTGGCCTGTTGTGCTCTACGAAGAAGTGACCAATCCATGCACATGCATAAGCAGATACGACGCCGGACAGGATGAGCTGCGGCTTTCGCAGGGCTACTGCTGAAGTCGCCTGTCCCAAGAACAGTGACGTGCCAAGTACATGGAGGACACGGGTGCCAGTTTTGTCGTGTTCCTTCCTGTAGAAACGATAGAACTCGTCCAAGCTTTTGTATTCCTTGCTCATAATGGAAAAATGACTGGGATGCTCTGGTAGAGCCTTGGTAGAGCTTTCACCCGCTAGGCAAATGCACAGCGCAGCCCTGCACTGATAGCTCTGCATGCAATCTTTCCACCGCCCTTTGCTGGCCGTTACTGGCCTGCTCATGCCTGCAACAGCTATATCACTGTATGCGGACCACTTTAGCAGTTTTTTGTACCTCGTACTGCCTGTGCCGCCGACAGTCACCCGACGAGTGACTTCAGGTTCCCCTGCTCCAATCCAGCAGAGGGCGGGAGATATGGTCCACTATCTAATCACATACGCCCTTACATGAGCCGCATATAACCCACTACTCGAGCTGGCATTGCTTCCCGCTTTTCATTGACAAGACATCGACCATCCACTGTCACACAAAAAGCAGAACACGCGTGAAGGATCTAGAAATATGTACTTTTGCGATTACTGTATGCATTCTGTGTGAACCAGTCTAGGCATCAGGATTACAAAACATGTCTAGGGTTGGCGAGGGGGAGCTGCTGTACATCAGTCAAGGGATCCAGGCTGGAGTCCGCACAGACGGACGAGGGCGGGGGGGCATACGCCCTGCAGAATTCGAATTGAATGTAATAGCTCAAGCGCATGGATCGGCACGGCTACACATGGGCGCAACTGATGTGCTCGTAGGAGTCAAGGTACCCACTGACTGCTGCTGTCTCCCACCCACCACAACACTTCTTCCGCATACGTTTACTCTGCACCTCTTACCAGGTAGATCTAGGTAGCCCAGACAGCAGCACTCCTGACCGAGGGTCTTTATCCGTCACAGTAGAGTGTTCGTCCTGTGCTTCACCAGAGTTCAAGGTGAGAGACGAGCAGTTGCAAGCGCATTGCGCCTCTCCATGCAGCATGCTTCTATTGGCTTGCTATTCTCGCTCAGTAGCTTATATCCTGCTTCTTTGGGTCGATAGTCAGCCGCATGGTGCTGTGCTTTTCCTGACGGCATGCTTTAGTCCAATTATGCTGAGTGCAATTCGCTAATCTAAAGCTCCATGTCAACAGGGACGAGGAGGAGATGACTGGGGCATTGAGCTTGCAAAAGCTCTAGAAGCAAGTATAAATGGCAAGCCAGAAGGTAAGCAATCCGTACACCGCCCTGCTTGCGCTGCAGCCATTATCAGATTCTGTGGCTGCACACATTGAGAGAGGACCACTTGATATGGGTTAAGAATTGGCCTACAAAGCATCTGGCTGTGGCTCCAAGGGTTTTGATATTTTTTGGCTGGGAAGGTAGCATGATGAGCATGATGTTTAGGTCAGTCCTGCATACAGGTCAGCTGCACATGTGCTCGTCTGCAGCCAGGTGATCGCTTCAAGATAACAACATTCGTGGAAGAAACTCCATGAACCTTATAGAACACTTCTTTGCTGCTGCTGCCTGGGCTATTCTGTTTGTAGCTCCTGCTTTTGATCTCCGCAGCTTGAGTGTGGTATCCGGGAAGGCATGCTGGGTGGTTTATGTGGATGCCATTGTGCTGAATGAGGGGGGCAATGTCCTTGGAGCCCTAAGCTTGGCAGCCAGAGCAGCCTTAGCAGTGACTCGAATACCAAAGGTAAAGCAGGGAATGTTTGACATCAGTCACCTGCAGAAATAGCCAAGCAGAGCAGGGGCCAGGAGCCCGTACACCCTGCTATGTGAATGTGTCGAGAGGTGGCACTGTCTGGCCATTGCATATTCTAGCGTGGACCAGCAAAGCTCAGTTGCTTGAAACATTTCTCTGCTGGGCTTGGAAGCTATTAACTATCTTGCTGGGAGCACACATTGGGCTACACTTACGGCAAAGCTTTGGCTGAAAGCAAATGATGTCAATGATGTGTGATGATCGCACTGCGCTAGAAGTGGTGGCCCAAAGCAGAGGCCCGCCAATCACTGATAGAGATCACTTGCAATATCAACCCTTTGGCAGTTGTGAATGACAATATTAATAAGCTGTCTTGTTTTGTGTTGTCCAGGTGGAGGTGTCTATGGCAGAGGACGATGATGAGCCTGAGATTGAAATCAGTGATGAGCGTGACAGTGTGCCTCTCAGTGTTGCCGGTGTGCCAGTGATTATCAGCATTGGGCAGGTGAGTGCAGCAAACAGATGCAACAGAAATGCATGTGCTGTCCCATTGAGGTCCTGGGTCTGTGCGACCGATCATGTTCTGGCACTCCCTTAGAAAGTCAGCCGCACTGACCCAGGTTGAGGCTGATTCAAGGGGGATCATGTGCCTCCCACCAGCAAATCTCTCCCAAACAAGTTGCAGGATCAAAAAGAAGAGCTGGCAGTTTATGTCATCTTGATGTGGTGCTCTATTCTTTATCTTGAACATACTTGGTGAAGCTGTCAACTTGCATTATCGGTAGGCTGGGTGGCTTCAATGCAAGCCACTGTAAGGAGTTCCAGCAGCTGCTGCTACCAATGCCCCTTAGCTCTTCCTGCTTCACATTTTCTGTCAGACTGGGTGAGCATCCTGTCCGTGACATCATGCAAGCACCATGTTTGTTTAGCACAATATGTTGTCCATCATGATGAGCCAGCAACATCTGCTTGACAGTAAGGCATTTGCAACAAAAACACATCAACAAGAAAGCTTGTCATGAAATTCTGTTTTGGGTGGCGCTTGTGGTTGCTAGGTGGGCAATCAATCTGTGGTGGACTTGTCAGCAGAGGAGGAGCCATGTGCCAGTGCGTCGTTGCATGTAGCAGTCAACCACAGGGGCTTGATAAGTGGCTTCACAAAGGATGGCACCGGGGGTCTGGATCCAAGCTTGATGCAGGTGAGGGGCACTTTAACGGGCTAGTTCGTTAAGCCATGCCATACTGCAGGGCCATGCTGTCTAACTTATTGCGGTCAGCGTTTATAGCAGCACTGCATGTACCAGATGGATAGCTGCTTTCTACATAAGAGTATCTGATTACCGACAGCTTAGTTTTGTGATTGATGAAGAATGTGCAAAACCACAGGGTTTATGGTCTGCAGTCGTACTCAGAGTCCCAGACCAGCCATTGGCATTGTCTTTGCACCAAATGGGCCCCTTGGAACATTTGCCCTAGTTGTTGCGAGTTGGGGCCAAATTCTGTCATTAGGCTGTCATGCTGTGCACCCCCTTCCAACGGTAGGCTGCTCAAGACTCCACTCCCTCGGAGCTGCCTGTGTTCCCATTCTCAGCCTGCAGTCCAGGCTTCTTTGTATGGTGTCAATGAGTGCCAGAATGGGCCGCTACTGTAGTAGCCTAATGTGTTGAATTGAGTTTGGCAAAGAACATGCCACGTTCACCCCCACCAGTATAGTGAGGGGTGATCCGCTATGTCTTGCATGCTAAGTCCAATCAGGGTATGGATACTAAACCAGACTTATTTATATGAGTCATTGCAATGCGCAGACTGCAACAAGTTAAATCGTAGCACGGATTAGAAGCATGTTGCCATCTTGTGTGCTTTCCTGGAGGAGTGGTCCTACATGAACACAAATGGGGCATTTCTGACCTGTGTTGTGAACCTGACCTGTGTGTGCTTTAATCTCGCTAGTCCTCTTACTGAAGTCTCTCCAATACTATGTGCAGGAAATGCTGGAAATAGCACAGAAGCTTGGACCTCAAGTAATAGGTACCATGGACAACTACCTAGCACAGCAGAATGTGGTGCCGCTCTTCAATACATGAATGGTCTGCTTCTGGGAAGCCAACACCGCATGAAAGGTGAGCCCACATGAAGCACACTTGCGATTCATTACAGGCAAGAGCCGTGAGATCCATTTCGTAGCCTGCTTTAATGTGTCTGGTGTTCTGTGCCCGTGAGTCCTGCTACCATCAGTGGGTATAGCCGAGTCGCAAGTGCAGCAAGTCGGGTGCTGCCATGTACTGGCATGCTAGAAGCCAATGCATGACTCTGCATCTCCTGCCTAAGGTTAGCCTGGTGATAAGAATAAGAAGGGCAGACATTCACAGGCTCAATTAAACCAGCCTTGCATCACCAAGAAATCCTCCTTATAATTGGTGCTCCAAGCTGCTGACATACATGTAGCGATCATGGGCGCTGTAGCCAGATAGAGGCTCCCGTGCAAACACCTTCAACAGAGATCCTCAGAGCATTGGCGCACACAACACTGCTGTCACTTACTCCCCCCAGAGATGGCAATCAATGATTGCAACCATTCTGAGCAATGACGCTGAGCTGATTTAGAGAGGTCTCTCAATAATAAGCTATGTGGGCTCTGAGAGGCAGTATACTCCTGATCCAACTAGATACTCATCTCATCATCATGTCACTACATTCGTCTCCTGCTTTAGGTGCAGGTCCTGGCCGTGGTGCCTCTTTTCATTGGCCGCCTGGTGACTCTGTCCGGAGTGTTTGTGGTGCTTGTGGTGCTTGTGAGGCAAGTCACCATGGTGCATTCCCATATCCATGGGGTCTACTTGTTCCTTTGGGAGGATGTGCTGGATCAGGTCATGGGGGATCTTCCCAGCAAAAGCAGCACCAGCGGAGGGGTCTCCACCCTGTGCAGCAGCAATCAAGGTTTGCAGTGTCAGACAGCTGGCCTGCAGAAACGGTGGCTGGACCTTTCACTAACAGGTCGCATTAGTGTACTCAGTGGCATCCGCAAGCGCCTGTGGCTATATGAGTGCGGATTGAGTGTGGTGATGTCTGCTAAGCTTGTACTTGTTTGGCAAGTGCAGCGTATTCCATAAAGGCAGTGATGAGGTGTTAAGCAGGATTCAAGAGTATATGCTACCTGGTGTCGTTTCTTCCACTCCATCAGTCTCTTGTATTCTGGATGTTCTTTGAGGTTTTGGATGATCTCTGGACGGTGCATATGGTGCTGTTTTGCCACTGAATGCTGCAGACGGAACTGCTCCATGTCGTCTTCTGTCATGCCCGCCGTCTGTGGGACACAGTTTCAAACGTCATTCTGGTGTGGGCTGGAAGCACCGCAGCACAAGTTGACTCTATCCTCTCATGCACCTGGAAGCCTCTTGCAAAATCAGCCATGGCACTTGCCCCCGCGAGTAGCAGCAACAGTAACAGCAGGCGTAAGGTCATCGTTATGTTTATTTGTACGATAGAGGTCTCAAATTGCACGCTACTGAAAGTTGCCACTTCAAGGCATCAGTGGCGATGGGCCACAGTAACACTGCCTCTTTTTATCGCAGCCAACACATGTCCCAGTCTATTATTGATCTCTTGGGGCAATTAAGGGTTGGCGAAGCCGGAGTTTCGGAAGATGTGCCATGAGGGAGTTCAAATGCTGACTCGAGTGACGAAGTTCTCACTATTCTCTCATGAATAGCATTTCATCGTTTTAACATCATGCGCAAAGGACTGGCATGGGCATGTGCGATGAAGTGAGATACCTGAGAAAGCTTCTGCTTGTCCTTCCCTCGAGCTTGGCTCCGACTGACCCAACACATTTGACATACTCTTCGCGTTAATACGGACAATTGATAGGCAAATGCTGGGTCGCAGCAGACCTTGGATAAGCCATGTGGGGTAAACAGCCGCTTTTGTGCATTTTACTCCACTGTGCCTGACCTTTCCTGAACAATGTATAAACCGGTAAGGTTTCCTATATGCTTCTAGCTGCAAGCCGCGCCCCCCTGCCTTACCACCTTATGAATCGCAGAGAAAGGCAAACCCCGATGCCAGGATCATTAAAATTAGGGAATATGAGGACCGCCTGGCGAAGATACAGCAGGCTGTTCAGGTACCCTTTAGCTCGCTTGCCAGCTGAATTTGACCACCCCGAGCGTGCATGACACACTTGTGCTCTGAAATCTCAGGTTGATCAAGCACTAGGCGCTGCAGCAGCATGGGAGGTGAAAACAGGCGCCAAGATCCAGCAGCAGCAGGTCCAACGCAGGTTCGAAGCCCTAAAAGCCAGAAGAGCAGCAAACATAGACGGTCGCAGGGAGCAGCTTGCCAAAAAACTGTACGAAGAGGAGCAAGCACTGAAAGATGAACTCATACAGTGCCAGGAGACCCCAGCGCAGAGGCGGGCTCAGATGGCAGAACGGGCAAGGGCTCTTGCCAAGCGCAGGGAAGCTGAGCGGCAGCAGCTTGCAGGCCAATTGCTTGAGCAGGCGTTCAGGGACAACTGTGATCCCCTGAGGGAGAGGTACTCCAAGCAGATCCTGTACCAAACAGCTGCTCAGCGTCAGCAACAGGTCCGTAAATACCATCCGTGCAGCACGGGGTATATGTATATGTACAGAACAATGGTGAAGTTCATACACTTTTAAGTTTTTGTACGCAACTAAATGATGCCGCTGTGTTGAAAGCAACTAGCGTGAGCATCAAAGCCAGCTCCTAGGCCCCCAGCAGTGCTATGTAATGCATCCAATATCTGTCATACTGATTGTGCTCTGAACCTTGTCTGCAGATTCAGGAGAAGATGGACCTAACCATGCTGAAAGCTGAGGAGGACAGGCTCTTTTATGATATGTACGAGTCTGAGCGGCTCAAGAAGGAGCAAAGGTACCGTACATTTGCCCAATTCACAAGCATGACAATCATGTCATAAACTAGATCTGCGCCGCGTCCTTGAAATGGTACACACTGCTTTGGGAGTGGGATGCAGGGAGATTAATGGACGGAAGATTTGCACACATTCAGCTTGCTTGCAGCTCACATGTTAGGCAAGCAGATGGTTTAACATTCTGCTTGTGTGTTATGCAGGTACCTGACTGATACTCGGCGGCAACAAGAATGTGCAGGGGACTTGAAGGCCTCCCTGGATGCTCAAATGGCAGCTGTGCGCAGCAGGCAGGCAGCAGAGCAAGAGCAGGACATGCGGGAAGTGAGACGCATGCAGGAGCACTGGGCCAAGCTCCAGGTGGGTGCCTGAACCCTTACCCCCCTCAGCTCGTTTTTACAGCAAATGCTGGTAGCCAAGCAAGCTGGCATCAGACGGGGTAACAACCTGTTTTCAGATGCAGGGTTAGATACTGGTTTCCTCCATTTGTGTGGATTTGATCTTATGCTTACCTAACTTCCTGGTACGGCACAGGCCAAGATCTGGGGTAGAGCATACGTGGTGAAGTATGCCTGAGGATTTAGGCCAGGACATACGGGTATGATCAGATTGATGTTGCCCCTGGTTAGAGGAGTAGTGCACAAGGCAGCAACTATCCCAATCGACTTGTCCCTCACCTTGTGATGTGTGTCAGAAGCATTCCTCAAACTGAATCCTTGTATTGGAGGCTGAGCCAGCATTGTATGGTGCTGTTCAGGCAGAGGCGGAGGCTGCAGAAGCTGCTGAGCGGGAGCGCTTGACACAGCTGGCTGCCGACATTAAGGAGTTCAACAGACTGAAGCAGCTGGAGCTGAGTGAAGCTGATCGGCAGGAGCGGTATGAGGGAAAGGGGCCATATTGCCTAGCTACATCATTATATGGCAGAAAGAACACTTAGAAACGAGAGGGCACGGCCATGCAGTAGTTCATTGGAAGAGAGGAGACATGCTCACAAGCACATGATGTCCCAGAGTGTGTCAGTTGGCAGCCTTGTCAGAGCACAACCGTGACGCATGCTTACAATAAGCAAGGGGTCCCTCACCACCATACATCCATATATTCCTGTGGGACTTCCTGATCTTTGTATTATATTGTGTGACTTCTGCTATTGTGCACCATCTGCTTACTGTACCACTTCTCGTTCTCTCAGACCATTCAGCACGCTTGGAAACCATCCGACAACTCATGAAATACTAGCAAAAGTATAAGCTGGAGGGTATTAGGAACACTTCTGCAAAGTAGGTTTAGTCGCTCTGTAGTGGATGTGTGACCATTTCCCCGTCGGCACCCCATTGTGATAACGCCATTTTATATTCAGTACTTCCTAGTAGGAGTCCTTGTTAGAAGCATTGAGGAAGAAGCAAGTTTGCACAGGTGGCCTCATCCCTAACGCAGCCATTTCTGCTTGCAGGGAACTTGACCTCCGCATCTTGCAGGAAGCACTGGCGCGTGAAGCAGAGGAGGAGGCTGCTGACGTAGCAGCTCGTGAGGCCAAACGCGAGGAAGTCATTCACTACCGCACCCAGCTCAGCGCAATGATGGCTAAGGAAGCAGCAGACAGGAATGAACAAGATGCCATGATTGATGCGGCTAACAGGGAGCGGCAGGCAGCTGAAGATGCAGAAAGAGCACGGCGGGAAGCAGCTAGGCAGCAGCTGATGGACGAGGTGGATGCAATTAGGAGGCAGCAGATTGCCAGCAAGCAGGCTGCAAGGTCAGTGGGGGCTCAGGGAGATGATGCTGTGCGTATTGGAAAGGGGTCGAAAGGTTTAGGTAATGATAAACCGGATAGCAGGCACAGAGGAAGCAACTGATGCACAGGGGTCAAGATTAAATATGCTGCGGGAGATAAGGAAAGGAAGGAGCTGCTAAGCAGGCCTGTTACATTTCATGAGATGTGTGATGCCTTTTTGGTTGTGATTGTGATTTATGACGTGAAGCTGCAGCTTTGATAGGTGGCTCCTATGTTGAAAGCCTAACTTCAGGGAATTCAATTTGGAGATATTAGATCAGTAAGTAGATGTTAGTGCATGTTGACAGCCTTATGTACAGATATGCTAGCTTACCTGAAAGAGCCTCTGCAGTTAGGCGTCAACAGTGCTGTCCTGTCCGTTTTATGTGCCTCCACTGCTTGCCAACGTTCCATCGCCACAGGGAGCTGTCCAAAGAGGAGCAAATGTTGGAGCGCCTCAGGCTGGAGCAGGAGAGCGTTTTGGAGACTGCTCAGCGCAACACATCTGCTGCAAATGCCAAGCGGCGAGCTCTGATGCAGCGGCTGGATATTGAAACCCAGATGGTGGCCCGCTCGCATATGAAAGCAGCTGAAGTGGAGGATAAGCAGCATGCTGCTCAGTTGGCACATGATAGCGAGGCCAGGTACATGGAGAGGGTGACAGCAGCAGAAAAGGTGGTGGCACCGCAGACATACTTTGGCCGCAAGAAGGTGGAATGGTTCCACTGACACGTTTAAAGATACCAAACAACTGGTTGGGTCGCGAGAACAACAACAAACATTTAAGGTGTGGCAACCGCAAAGGGCTGCTAGGTCGAAACGACCAAACACACCATCGGATGGATCCAAGCACAATGGCTTCCAGACCACCAACCAAGCAGTACTGATACCGAAACATGTATCCAGGCAAGACAGAGCCCATGATCAAGAACACCACCCACTCCTCCATCGGTTGCAAGGGCATGGCAAACAATGACGATTACCACGGGCTGGAGATGTACAAGAACCATGCAAATAACTTGCATAAGGTGGCTTTTCTGGCATGTAGTACTGAGTAACCATCCGATTGGATGGAGGGTAATAATCTGTGAGTAGAGGCTCAGGTCCGATTGGCACTGGCCGCTAGTGGAATGATCGGAACTCCCATATGGCTGGCTAATTTGGCCAAGTTTGGTTTGGCTGTTTCAGTCTGTCTAGTAAGAACGACAGAGCCGAACGTCGCACCCCCCGGTTGTAATGGTTGCAACCGGTTGCAACCAATTGGTACGGCCTGGGCCACCGCTTGTGCCGGCCATTATGTGACCGCTGACGATTTAGCTGATTCATGCATTCAAACAAGCAGAGAATGACCGGCAACCGCAAGAGGCTTCACTAAGTTCTCATCCAACTCGAGGCTAACCACTCGGCATCGGGTACAATCCCAGACATCGACTTTACAGAGCCCGCTGATACATGCCGGCCTTGCTGTGATGTGCATGCGTAAGCCTCTGATGTTTTACTTTCACCAGCCCACGTGCTCGCATAACAACGATCACACGACACTCCCTCTCAGAAACAGCAATTGCCCTGCCCACTTGCATAGCGTAATCATATCAGCACCAACTGCAAGCAAGTCAGCCCACCAAATCCCCTCAACCCTGAACAACCACACTTTCTGGCTAGGACCAGAGACCACATACTGTCCCACACCGCACATACACTAGATGTTCACAGGGAGAGGCCCTACAAAATCCAATGGGGAAAATTCCCTGCATGCTCACTCCATTGGACAACACCCGCCTGCTCCGAGTCACCTCGTGGCCAGGAAAAAGACACTCGGCCCTGCAGGGCTCCCCCTACCCTTGCAGACAGGACCAAGGATTGCAGTACTATCTTTCCCTGACCAAGCCCTATCCCAATCAAGTATAATACTCTGCTACTGGGACAACGTCCACTGCTGTATGTATACCGGTAGATGCAGATGCTCCGCCAGCACACAATCCACATGTCAACTGAACCTAATACCCCAGACTCCATTCCACCACACTCACAAGAGCCCAACCCACTATCTTCCCAATCCACTGTCAACTCATATCACACCACAGCCCTGACTGCTGCATCCCTACAACCTGCTACACCTTACTCAGACCTGTTGGCATAGCTGACAAAGTTCTTCTCCCGGCAGTCAATGCCCACCATAGGCTCACCCAAGTCACAGCTGACCTCAGCCAGCACCTTGGGGTTGTTGTAGTGGGTCACTGCCTGCACGATAGCCCTAGCCCGGCGAGCTGGGTCCCCGCTCTTGAAGATACCGCTGCCCACAAACACGCCATCTACCCCTAGCTGCATCATCAGTGCAGCATCTGCGGGTGTGGCAACACCACCAGCAGCGAAGTTGACCACTGGTAGGCGGCCCAAGTGCTTGGTCTGGCGTACCAGCTCCACGGGCGCCCGGATCTCCTTGGCGTATACATACAGCTCATCGTCATTCATTGACTGCAGCTGCCTGATTGCGCCCATCACTGCACGTGTGTGGCGGACAGCCTCCACCACGTTACCGGTACCAGCCTCACCCTGCAGCAGTAAGAAGTAGGGTCCAAGCATACATTAGCAGAAGCACAACACAACAAACACTCTATTCGGCAGAAGTGCAACAGAGCAAACGGTCAGCTGTTTTGAAAAACAGATCACATGTGGCTATGTTCTCGCTCACCCCAACCCCAGTGATCTGCCTCAGAGGAATAGCATGTACTTGATAGGCCAACACTTCTTCCCCAACGCATCTTCCTCAAGTGCAACTAAATGCCTGCTGTGAAGCCCTCAAGACAACTTTCACATCCCATTTACCACAGTATCAGTAATTAAACAGCATTGTCCTTTCCACAATGTGGCACAGCAACATAGGATGCACATCCACCAGGAGCCACACCAGGCATACATCCTAAGGCACCAGCTGCACGAGTGTAGGCAACCCCCTTGCAGTACCCAAAACCACTAAGCCACTCTATGGATTCTCAATCTGACGACAGATCCAACGACAGATCCAACCAAGTAAAATTGTACTACCCAAACCGCGTCTGGAGAGAACACCTGCATAGCCGTTTCCTGCTGCACGTGGGTTGTTTGCATCGTATAGCTGTAACCCACCTTTGTACGGATCATGGCTGCACCCTCTGCAATGCGGCGAAGAGCCTCCCCAAGGTCTCTGCAGCCGCATACGAATGGCACCTTGAAGTTGTGCTTGTTGATGTGGTGGATCTCATCTGCAGGGGTAAGCACCTGTACAATGAACACCAAAGGCCGGGCAATCTGGCATGAGAAAAGGTAGGGCTGAACGGTCTCCGACCAACGCTGCAGCAGCAGCTGGCAGGGCTTCGTCAGCTAGCAAGTTTAGCTAGCGCAACCTACTATTGCCTTCAAACATCATGAAGTAGCTATAAAGCATGGGTGCCTTGGTTCTCCCTCACAGGCACAGCGGTTAGAAGAATATGCTCATTGGCCCTGCACAAAGGAACTCGCTATTGCAATCTGCTCACTGCTATCATACACCCAGTTTAACTAGGTAACAACGATGACTTGCGACTGGCCTGCAATGCTTGTTGACGGCGCTAAGACACCTGCCAGCCACAAGATATTCCAGCATACTGTCCGGTTATTGTTATGGTGGCCCATGGTGGCCCAGAACTGTAATAACCATGCATGCATTAGTAAAGTGTTCAAACAATAGTCTGGTATTACCATGCTGTCCAATGACAAGTCAGCTGCCAAGACTGCTGCAGTACCCACCTCTGACTCATCAATGTAATCAGTCTCCAGAGCCTCCAGGATCTGCGCCTCAACAAAGTGGCCAATCCTGGCCTTAGCCATGACCGGGATTGTGACAGCCTCCTTAATGGCCTTGATAACTGTGGCGTCGCTCATGCGAGCAACACCTCCATCCTTGCGGATGTCTGCGGGCACACGCTCCAGGGCCATGACAGCCACAGCGCCAGCCTCCTCTGCAATCCTGGCTTCCTCGGCGGTAGTAACATCCATGATGACACCACCCTTCAAGTTCTGGGCAAGCCCAACCTACGAACAGCAGTAGGAGGGTCAGAGTCTGCTGCGGGCAACCCCCAGCAGTTGCATGAAGGAAAAAGCGGCGGCCAAACATCTGCTCGAGCACAACAGGGGACGACATGACATGAGCATACCTTGACAGCGAATGTTCCGTGCTGCGCCTCCGCCATTTTATGTGGCTGCCGAGAGGATGCGGTTGAACAAGGGTTTGCGCACAGCAGACAGAACGTTTCACAAATGGCAGCAATGACCCACCAGAGAAAACACAGTATGCTCTGGTATCTGTGCTTCGCGCCCCCTGCTTTACCTTGTGCTGGTGGTGGGGGCACCGAAAGGCTCGAAAGTATTCGAAGATTTGTCGACACCCTCTGGCCTTGGCTTTAGGGCACAAGGAGTGCTTTCAAGGTTTAGGGTGACCAGCCCACCGACTGCTTGAGAGCGACAGCCTGAAGCCCTTACTGCAAGAATTCAACGACACAAGGCACAGCGACTGAGTTCAAGCACCTGGAGAGGCGCAACAACCTCATCTACTCGTTGCAGGTCTGTCATTAGTCGAAGCATCTCGCCAGTGCCACCTTCGCGCGGCGCCCCCTGGAGGGGGGACGGCACCATGGACAGAAAACGCAAGCTTGATGTAGATATTGCAGCAGAACAGCTTAAACGTCCCAATATGAACGATGGCGGAGTAAATCCTTACACGGGCCGGCCTTACTCCCAGCGGTACTATGACATCTTGCAGAAGCGCACAGGCAAGACCCTATGTCTTTTCATGAGCACATTTCCTAGCTGGAAGTTTACTAACAATAATGTTCTACAGGTTTGCCTGTATGGCAGGCCAAAGAGGACTTTGTCAAGATGATCAATGAACACCAGACCACTATTCTGGTGGGAGAAACAGGTTCGGGGAAGACAACGCAGATTGCACAGTTTATAGCAGAAGCAGGTTATGCTCAGAGCCGCAAGCTCATAGCCTGCACGCAGCCCCGTAGGGTGGCAGCTATGTCAGTGGCCAGGCGTGTTGCAGAGGAGATGGATGTCGAGTTAGGGGATGAAGTGGGATACTCCATTCGTTTCGAGGAGTGCTCCAGCAACAAAACATTCATCAAGTGAGTTACTGAGCAATGGTTACTGTGCCAGGCTAGCATCTGGACTGCAGTCTAAGGTTGCATTGCAAGGCAGAATGTTGCCAGCATCTGCTTCTTGTTTTCTTGCAGCACTTCCTGGACTTGGCCTGTGAGGCATTGCAGGATGTCATGCATGCATGCATGCAAGTAACATATATCGATGGCCACGCGGGAAAAAGGTAGTGTTGCTGCCCAGATACTGTCCTCTTCGTCCCCAGGGCCAAAGACAGACAGCTGCAGACAGCATGAGCAGCAGCATGTCTTGCCATATGGGGCACTTGACTACATGCTGTATGCGTTGCTGGTTAGTCAGGAAAGACGATCAAGACATGGCCGGCGGCTGGCCCCTAGGAGCAGCAGCGATTAACTGGCAGTCTCAGCAGTCAGACAGCAGCACCATAACATTTACACCAGCATCTCTTTGGACCGTGCATGTGGTACCGTGTGCCTTGTCATTGCAGCCATGAAGAACAGCATGGTCAATTATGGCTTTGTAGTGTTTCCAGGCCTCTTCTTCGTGCCCATGCCTGTGAAGAAAATCGTCAGCTCAGTTGTTTTGCTGCCCCTTCCTCCCAGGTTCCTGACTGATGGTATGCTCCTCCGTGAGGCCATGTCAGACCCCCTACTGGAACGATACAGCGTCATCATTCTGGACGAGGCCCACGAACGTACCCTAGCTACAGATGTGCTGTTTGGTCTCATCAAGGAGGTGCTGGTGCGCCGGGCAGATCTGAAGCTGGTGGTCATGAGCGCAACACTAGAGGCTGAGAAGTTCCAGGGTTACTTTTTGGATGCTCCCTTGATGAAGGTGCCTGGGCGCTTGCACCCTGTGGAGATCTTCTACACAAGTGAACCTGAACGAGATTACTTGGAGGCAGCAATACGAACAGTGGTGCAGATACACCTGTGTGAACCGCCAGGTGCGGGGAAGGGGGTTGCTGGGTGGTTTGGGTGGAAAAAGTGAGTAGGGTTAATGACGGAGGCAGATACATGGGCACGGGGGGAACCAGGGAGGGTGTGAGTGCTTTGGTGAATTGTTTGAGGAGCAGAAGTATATATCGCGGGGAAGACCTGGCCAGCCTCAAAGGGATATGCTATAGCCATTTCCTTTGCTGGGCTCTGCTTATACGTCATGCTACTGACAACGCTTCCAATTGGAAATGGGGAAAGGGCAGAGCTAGGGACGGCCTGTGACCAATCTTTGCATACGGCTGCTTGCCAGGTGAGAGGGCCTCAGCCTCTTGGTACAGAATTCATGTTGCATCAGACCTCATTTTCCTGCCCCCCTTTGTTGTAAGGTGCATGAGCTGGCAGTGTGTCTTGGTCCCTGTTGCAGGTGATGTGCTGTTGTTTCTCACAGGAGAAGAGGAGATTGAAGATGCATGTCGAAAGATCACCAAGGAGGTTCAGCAGCAGCAGAAAGTGGGGCCCATTAAGGTCCTGCCCTTGTACTCTACCTTACCACCACAGCAGCAGCAGCGTATCTTCGAGGCGGTGAGTGTCATGCCAGCAGGGGCGCAGCGGTATTAGGAGGCAAGATGGCAATGATAAGCACCAGTGGGACTAGCTTGGCTGCTTTTAAGGATGGGTGGGGGAATGGAGGGCAGCCTGCTGGTTCTGGGGTTCCATTTCTTGCTCCTTATGCTGTGTTACTGCTGTTTTATGAGAGGGACTAAGGTTGCACTACCTTGATGCTACTTGCTTCAACGAGATGTACCTTGCTTTGCTGGCTCAGATGTACCTTGGCATCATCGTGTTCTGTACTACTATGACTGAGCCTCTAGTCTTGGAGACTCTGCACCTGCAGGTGGGGGTGCCCACCGCACATCTCAGCAGCAAGTGCTCGCGACCTGTCTGCTCTCAGCCCTATCTCTAGCCGTACACAGAACTGTTGTCCAGGTCAGTAAGTACTCAACAGGGGTTATTGCTTTTGTTGTTATAGTATCCAACTAGCTTCTGGCTTGAGCCGCAATTGCTTGCATAGCATGTGGTTCTTCTCACACCCACCATCTGCTTTCTGCTTTCCCTGGCAGGCACCTCCCCCCGCCTATGAAGGTGGCCCCGCAGGCCGCAAGATTGTTGTGTCTACCAACATTGCAGAGACGTCCCTGACCATTGACGGCATCGTGTATGTGATTGACCCGGGCTTCAGTAAACAGAAGGTGTACAACCCCCGCATTCGGGTGGAGTCACTTCTGGTGTCACCAATTTCAAGGGTGAGTGGCTATACATGCAGTTGCCACACGTGCAGTGAACAATACAAAGTGTGGTATTCTAGGCAATTTATGTTGGTACTACGGTTGGTGCATGGGTGCATCTTTCTTAAAGTGGGCAGATCTACAGGTTAGAGCAGGTACCAATGGTACCTATTTCGGGCATATCTGCCTAGTCATGTTGCTCTTAATCCATAAGACTACGGAGGCACTGAAAGAGGGCCATTGCTGTTTGCCTTGAGAGGCACACCTCGCACATTGTTACCCTCTGGTTGATCAACGCATGCTGCGGCTGGTCCTCTGCCTGTGACTCTTAGTTGAATCTTGTCCTCACCATGACCTTGCTGCCCCTTGCACATCTCCCCCAGGCATCAGCCCACCAGCGAGCAGGTCGTGCAGGTCGTACCCAGCCCGGCAAGTGCTTCCGGCTGTACACTGAGGACTCCTTCAAGAAGGACCTTCAGGAGCAAACATACCCGGAGATCCTGCGCTCCAACCTTGGCTCCGTGGTGCTGCAGCTGAAGAAGCTGGGGATAGAGGACCTGGTGCACTTTGACTTCATGGATCCGCCTGCACCTGAGACGCTGATGCGGGCCCTGGAGCTGCTCAACTACCTGGGGGCTATTGATGATGAGGGGGAGCTCACAGCGGTGAGGGGGAAGGGGGGGGGGGGCAAGGGGGGGCAGGGGAAGGTAAACAGTGGGCCCTGGAAGAAAGCCTGTTTCAGGGGTATCATTGTGTCAAGTATGGTGTATGGGTGTGAAGCAGTCTGCTTTTTGTCAGTGTTGTCAATCAAGGACGTTACAAGCACGGTATATGCAGGCTGTTGCGGCTCTGTTTTGATAGTTTCAAGCCAGGCAATAACATGGTGTTTATTGCAGCTTCGGACCTCAAGTTGGAAGCTGCATGATATTGGGCAGGGCACGAGGGAAAGAGCGGAAACTGTAGACAGCTGAAGTGGCTATAGTAGTTGCAGTACTTTAACATCACAATAAGTGGATCTTAACCTTAAATTAAAAGAAAAAGTAACGAGCGACTTTTACTGTTACTGCTTTTGTGAGCTTGCCAAACGAGAGTACAAGGTCTGTGTGCGTTGATTTTGGCTGGGATGTTGTCACCTATAGGAGGCTTTGCTTGGATCCCTCCCTCCCTCCCCCGTTTTGGCCAATTGATCGGCACGAAAGTGCACATAGGTTGTGCAGTCATCTTTACCCAGTCACATGGCACAATATGAGGTATCGCTCCGCCAGCATTTTTTAAACTGTTGTAAAGCTGTACAAGCTCCTGTTTCTTCCTCCAGGCTGTGTAAGCTTCCCTTTGGTTTCTTGCATGTGCTTATCTGCAGGCCGTGTCAGTCTCCCTTTGGTTTACTTGCATGTGCTTATCTACAGGAGCTCCTGCCCATCCCGCTCGTAAAGATGCAAAGACCACCTTTCACTGGCTGCCCAGTCTCATACCAAGCACTGGTTAACGGTTGTGTCTGTTCATAAAGCTTGCTTGTTGCCTGTGAGTCAATAGATGTCTAAGAGATAGTGGGTCCATACCTGCTGCGTTTGTAGGTTGGTACTATGATGGCTGAGTTCCCATTGGATCCTCAGCTAGCTAAGATGCTGGTGGCGGCACCTGAGTTCAAGTAAGGGGGAGGAGATGGAGAGGAGGGAGGGGAGGGGGAGAAGAGGGGAAGGGGGAGAAGGGAGCGGGGGGCGTGGGGCGGGATGGGAGAAGGGCCTGGTGGGGGGAGGGGGAGAAGGGCCTGCAGTGCCAAGGAGGGGCAAGCGAGCAGGGAGAGAAGGATGAGGCACAGTAATCGTTTGGGGTATTACCAGCCAAAGGACTGGGAGGAGAAAGTGGTGCTTGGCATGTCCTTGTGCAGTCTGGTCGTGAGCTGGTTATTTTGCATTAGATGAAGTGCTCATATGTTGAGGTGGATGTGCAAGGGGACTCACTGAAATGAGGGGTATCTGTACATAGAGTGGTCTTTTGTAGGGAGAGTATACATGGGTGCCATAACAGGGGGTGCTTATGAGGGCTTAGCAACCTTAGTTCTAAGGACCAAAAGGGTCCTGCAGGGATGGCAACGTGTGCAGGCAGGGTTATGCAAGGGGCTGGTGCGCTATGACGATCACACATTCCTCGTACTGATCCTCAGACTGGATGACTCTAAACTACCCATAGAATCTGAGCGCACTCATTCTTCTCCAAGCAGTAGTACTGCTCCCTTTTGCAAGTGCATGGGCCAAGTGTTGGTGGGCTGATTCGTTGTTGTTCGTACTGAAGAGTATGGATGATGAGGTGCAAGGGGAAGGGGGGTTAAGGGGAGGGTGCCAAAGGTCCCTGGTGGGAGGGGAATACTTCACAAAAAACTATATGGGCAAAGAGAGGTTTGAAAGGAATGGCACAAATTGTTCAAGTGGTTGGTACGAGTTTTGAAACAGGGGGGGATATCATAACAGACAGTTTTGCATGGGCGGATTCTAGCAGACATCTATGCCAGGTGCGCTATGACGATCACACATTCCTCGTACTGATCCTCAGACTGGATGACCTTAAACTACCCATAGAATCTGAGCGCACCAATTTATCGGCAAGCGGTAGTACTGCTTCCTTCTGCAAGTACACGGGTCATGTGATAGTGTGCTGATTCATTGTTTCATCGACTCTGTAGCTCGGGTGTTGAGGTGGAAGGGGGGTGGGGGGGGGGGCAGAGAGTCGTGGAAGGGTGGGCGTCTATTACAAAGGAAACTTAGAGAAAGGTTAGAAGAGTGCATTGGAAGCAAAGAAAAAGGATACTGGCAAATGGACCTTTGAATGGAAGTAGTTGCCGTTCGTACACGCGCCCATGCCCACCGTGTTTGATAGGTGTTTTGCAAGCATGCGCAAAATAGCAGCGGACAGGTGCGCTATGACGATCACACATTCCTCGTACTGATCCTCAGACTGGATGACTCTAAACTACCCATAGAATCTGAGCGCACCGATGTGAATTTAAGCGGCTTTCGTGCTATTTCCTTCTGCGAGTACATGGACCATCTGACAGTGTGCTGACTGATTGTTTTATGGGAACTTATCGGCTTGGCGCCCGCTAGATGCTGATGCACGAGCGGGGAAGTGGAGGGGGGGCCAGAGAGTCTTGGTGGGATGGAGGTATACCTCTCCTATCTTGCAAAGGAGAGGTATACGGGCAAAGAGTGTTTTGCAACGGATGGTGCTAGGGGATGGTTTAATTTGTTGAGTGTCCTACAAGCATGGGTGGAATCTGAACAAAGAGACATGTGCTCGATGGATGCGCTATGACGATCACACATTCCTCGTCCTGATCAAGATTTGATGACTCTAGACTTCTGTACCTCTGAGCGCACCCATATGGCTTCAAATTGTGGGGCTATATGGCAGGCCAACCACCTGGGCCACTGTGTAATCATGCTCCGTATAGACAGGCCAGGCAGGTCTCAGCTCATTCTTGTCATCGTCAGTTTGCATTTTCACTACGTGTCCTGCTGTCGTGAGCTGTACCATCTCACCTTGAACGGTTGCGTGAGAGGGTGCTAAGATGATCACATCATTCCTCGTCCTGAGCAACTTCAGTTGATGACCATTAACTACCCATAGAATCTGAGCACCCTCGCACACCTCGCTTGCACATCCCATCATGCAGGCCACTTCTGCCTGTGCTGCCACTGCTGCTGGTGGCAATGATCATTTGGAACAGCGTGTCCCCTTGCATACTCTCATTCTTCAAAGCATTGTTTCTGTCCCATGTAATGGAAAATTCCCCGGTTTTGAGCGAAGCACTGGATATGATGCACGAATTTAAACAGCGATGCGTCCTTATTGCTGCTCCTTATGTGTCCTGTGCTGTAGGTGCTCCAATGAGATCTTGTCTGTTGCAGCCATGCTGTCAGTGCCCAATGTGTTTGTGCGGCCAAAGGAAGCGCAGAAGGCAGCAGATGAGGCCAAGGCGCGCTTTGCACACATTGACGGTGGGTGCCGCATGCAGCTGGGGGTGGTGCTTGGGGTAGACTGTCCAACAGTTATGGGCCCAACTAGTGCTGGTTTGGATGGCTCAGGTCTTAATGTTCGCAAAGGTTTTTGTTGTCGTTCTGACAGAGGGTGTGGCCAGGACATTAAGAATGCAGGGACGCCAATGGGATGTGTCAGGATAGGAAACATGTATAAGGGGACTGAAGGGACGTTGGTAGCGATTGAATGATCAGCATTGTTGTGTCAGCTAGCGGGTTATGGTGCACGATCTTGGAGTGAAGGAGTCGGTTGTTCCTGCAAGCTTTTAGATCATGCGTCTTGGGCTCATCGTCAAGATAAGACGATCGCAAATTTTTGATAACGACCCTCTGTTAACCTCAAGCTCTTTCATGATGGAAGGCATGTCTGCCTGTTAGAGCCCCATGTGGTGGTATTAGCATTTCTGTCCTTTGCTGGCTGTTGATTGAAGTGTTGACTTGTGTGTATGTGCAGGGGACCACTTGACGCTACTCAATGTGTTCCATGCCTGGAAATCCAATGAGGGCCCAAAGCAGACAGAGTGGTCGTATGACAACTTCCTCAATCAGCGAGCCCTCAAGTCAGCAGACAGCGTGCGGACGCAGCTAGTGAGTCAATTTTCTGGGGCTGGGAGTCTCAATGTTTGCTGTGGCAGTTGCAGCTGGCAGATTGCATGATAACTTGAAATTGCTACTAGGCGCAAGGTTGACATATGCACAGGAGTAGAATTCCGGTATCGTGCCCCTTACATTGGTTGACTGACGGGTGAACTGCTATCAGATTCAGTAGGCACTGGGTTTGATGGACAGTGGGAGTTTTTAACCGCCTGTCAGCTATACTTCTTCTTGTGCTGCTTTGGCTGTGTTGCTGGTGTGTATGTCTTTCCGTCGGACTCTTCTATCATTTCTGCACACAACTGTCATCCTTTGAGCAGTTGATGCTATGTCTGTGACCAGGCGCTTCTGGCCCCATGCTGTGGTAGCAAAGGATGTTTTACCAGGCTGTATCAAACTGCTTTTGCTGGTATCTGATATCTCATTGTCTTTCTGCTCTTTGCTCCTTTGGTAGGTGCGGATCTGTCAGCGGTTAGGCGTGAACCTTGTGTCCACCCCCTTCTCGGACAAGGATTATTACATTAACATCCGCAAGGCCATCACGGCGGGCTACTTCATGCAGGTGGCGCACCTGGAGCGGCAGGGCACATACCTCACGGTTAAGGACCAGCAGGTGGTGCACCTACACCCCTCAACATGCTTGGACCATAAACCAGAGTGGTGAGTTTGCTTAAAGGAAGAGGGGTATGGGAAAGGCACCAGGCCTGGGGCTGCGGCTAGGACAACAGTCAAGCACTGTGAAGAGGTTCATCTGAGTATTTGCTGATTGTTCTGGTTAATTGCCACTAAGCAACAGTTTGAAGCACTTGTGGTGATGTGGTCTTTGAAGATCTGCACTGTTGTAGGGTTAAGAATTATTACCTGCGGTTAGTGCGAGTGCGGCACGTTTGTCAATTGCAGTTGTTGCAACACATATGTATGAGAAACTTCATTGCATAGTTTTGGGGCCATGCAGCTGCGATGTGGCATAACTTTAACGTGCTTTGCTTTGCACTGACTTGAATGAAGTGAGTGACTCAGGGTGCCAGTGTACCATCCTGGAGTTATGGCCTTTGTTGGAAGGATTGTGCTCTTCAACGACAGAGTTGCATCCTTCTGCTTTCAGGGTGTTGTACCATGAGTTTGTGCTGACGAGTCGCAACTACATTCGCACAGTCATGGACATCAAGGGCGAGTGGCTAATAGATGTGGCACCGCACTACTATGACCTGGCCAACTTCCCAAAAGGAGACGCTTACAGGGCATTGGAGCGGTTATATGCCAAGAGGGAGCGTGATCGGAGCAACAAGTTCTGAGCAGCAGCAGTAGCAGTAGCATGACATGGGCTGACCAGTGGCAGTAGCAACAGAGGATGGTTGCAGCACCTTGGACGGTTTTGGCTGGTAAGGAATTTCCTTTGTGGTGTCTCAGCTATGGGCGGAATCTCTCCTCGAGTGCGAGTGTGGCTGTGTGTTGGCTTTCTGAGAGTGTCACACGTTGTACATGTACCGTTGTTTGTTTCGTTTTACCGGTGAGCGTTCGTAGTTCTCTGGTTTCATCTGTGGTCGGGACTTCCCCACACAATAGATCTCGAGAAATGTTGAAGGGTGTTCGTGCGTAGGGATTTGAATCCCGCGTCCAGCCCTAAAGTAAAAGCTCGGTCGAGCACTTCCGTTCGAGCTCTGGTGGCGGCAGCACCGAGTGAGGCGTTGTTAGCCACAGCTACCGCACTAGCACCCCCTATAGGCATCACACAGACGAGTGAGCCTACTGATGCAAGGGCAACGAGCCGTAGCCCCATGAGGCAACTTGATATCGGTTCATAGCAGTGGCAGCCAGGACCTCTGACAGACAGCACCGCCGAGCAACCTACTTCGGCAAATAACCCTTGCTATGCCCTCGGGGAGCATTCAATCTGGCAGCATGCTTGGGCCTGCGGATCGTAACGCATGCGTTTACATGCTCCACAGCTCGACCACTAACTGCGCGTTCAGCATGGCATCGAATCGAATTGAGGATTAATGGCGCACCACATAGTCACTTATCGAGCAGGTCTTCTACACAAATATGGATCGTGATAATGATTGCCGTAGGAGCACTCTAATCTTAGAAGACTCGGTCTGACATAGGCTACCGGTATACAGGTGAAGGTTACACTATCGTCCTGTTCTTGTTCCAGAATGCTCTGCAATAGCTTCTTCCGCCACATGCAGCATGAGACATCCAGGCACAATGCAACTGTATACTCTGTCAGCACCAAAATTTGAGCCCAGACCCAGCACCACCACTGCCCTCATCATGATCGGGCTTGACAGGACAGTTAAAATGTTTGGTCCCCGCTGAAGAAATGACCACGTTCCGATTGTCCCTATTTCAAACGCAACAACACTATTGAACAAAATGGAAGTTTCCAAATACCGTTACTGAGGGACATACGTGTCCATGCACAGTATCTGTACCTACCAAGATGGAAGCTACAAAAGCATAGCCTTAGCATGAGTCAACCACCTGCTGCCAGCCCCAGTGCATTCTTTTACCAATCTGCATGCCAACTCTGAACTGTAGTAACCGCACAGCCACCCATGGCTCAGCTCAGGTGTCATGGCCGATGAAGCATCTCCCAAGCACACCATGAGCCAGTTACTGGCTACCACCTATATCAAAACATGGTTACCTTCAAATCATCAAAACATGGTTGCCCTAAAATGAGCTTCCAGCGAATAAAGCACGGATATTGGACATATCTTGCTTTAGGTTTTTGGCCTTCTGTGGACCAACTCAGACCAAAAGTCCAGATGGGCACTGTCCCCAATGCCGCCACTCAAGTAACCTGGGGCAGCTCCTCACTTTTTCTTCTGTGCTCTGTTTCCTCTTTGGCTTTCACCTTGTTCTTCAATTCCTTTGCTTCATAAATTCTTCTTCATAGGTTTACGTTTGCTCAGCAAAGCTCCCCCCTGAGACAGCTGGTAGTATGTTCCTTAGCCATCTGAACCTCGGCGTGCAGAGCAAAGCTGACACACCCATTCCTCAAGCACAAACCGAGAAAGAGAGCCCAGAAGGGTAGAGCCTGAAGAACCGCCATACAAAGTATTACACGAGGGGTTCAAGCACGCTGCTGACCTCTCTTCAAGCCCCATAGAACAGCAGTTCTTTTCCTCAACAAACTAACCAACCACACACTCTTTCCTCCTCCTCCTCCCTCCACCTTCCCTACCAGTTCATCCTTACCCCGGTCTCCCCCACCTCCACACCATTGGGCCGCCATCCCTCCTCTTCTTCAGCGCCAGAAGAAAGTGTTTCCCCGTATGTCCTGCAGTGACCTCTTGGCACAGTCCAGCTGCTCCTGAGCCCGGGTCTCATCCTGCTGCAGTTGAACCAGGGCGGCTTTGAGACGTGCAGCTTGACAGCGCTGCTTCACACGCTTGATCTCCAGCTGATGGGAGGCCTCACGGACCTGAAGGAGTGGGGAGCACGCAGACAGAAGGGTGAATAATGGGATGGGGGACTGGGGAAGTGATTTTCTGAGGATGCAAAGGGGGAAGAGAAGAGCAGGGAGAAAGGCAAAGGGTGGGGTAGTGGTAGGGAATGTGTGCTTGGGGGACGGGAGGAGGAGAGTAAAATGGGAGAGCAGCAAACAGAGCAAGCTGTAGAATAAAAGTAGGGGGTGCAGGGGCCGTGATGTAGAGACCATTGAGAACATGGTGCCCTCCCGCTGCCTAGATGGCCCTGTTGCAGACCTTCCATACCTTGCTACGGCCTATGCATGGGCAAGGTGTCACCAAGGTGTGGTTTCTGAGCAAATATGATGCAGAACTACCTGAGACAAGCAGATCATTGGGTGGGGCTTATTTAGCTCATAACGCTCTTACAGGGATTCCATGATAAGCCATGCTTTCCATGTCAAATGACAGCAAGGCAGCACATGGAGAACCAACCAATCTCCTTCTTTGCCCACAGGTAGGGCACCGCCGCCAACAAGCCCACCAGGGCTGAGAAGGATATCCATCCATTAGAGATAAACATCGAAGGCCCATCGTAAGCAGTGCACATCTTCAGAGTGTTGCACCCGCAGCATTACACCCTTGGACTCCTGTGGTGTGAAATGGGGAAGCTTACAACATGTGTCTGCAGCAGAACCCTTTCAGGGTCAATTTATTGTGTATACAAGGCCCTGTGACACAATCGCAAAGCTCCAACAGGATTTCCTGCCGCAACCCCAGGCAACCAGTTCCCATGTGCCCCTGATGTTAGCAGCTCACTTCTCTTTACCCTAAACCCGACATGCCTATCCCTCCCACCTGTTGTTCTGCAGTAGCCAGAGCTGCCTTATGTGCCAGGTTCCTAGCCGCCATGAGTGTGAGGGGGTCATCAGGAGCTAAGGGGGGGACCAGGCCAGAGGTCATGGCGGAGGGGAGCAGACCAACACCAGCAAGGAAAGCACGGTTGGCAGCCATTCGGGCCTGTAAAGACAAAGCAAGAGGAGTTGGTTGAATAGAGAGTTGTCTGGTTTTGAGGCACCTTGTGCCGTGAGCGAAGACATAGAAGCCACGGAAGATGCCACGACAGCCATGGCTAGCCACTCTGGTAGTGCTTACCAGCCCCTTCCCCCTGCACTTCATTGCCTCCCCCTCTTATCACCTCTCTTCCTTGACCTTACCAGGTTGTTAGAGTAATGTGATGTAACAGCATGCCATTGTCCTTGCTCGAGGTTCCAGACATGCTAAAATTTCACTTGAGAAAAAGTTCTGAGCAGGTGGCAACAAGTTGTCTTTAGTCTGCTGCTTGTAACCAAACGGTAGCCCTGGCAGCAACATTCAAATAATGAACGGAAATAAGTATTTAAATCCCCAGAAGCAGCATTACCCCACCAGCACATCCCTCCCAAAAGACTGGCCTCCCCTCCTTATCTACTGATTGTGACCCTTTCTCCCACCGCCCTCTCTTCCTCTTTCCCTCCTTAGCCTTCCTCATGGTTGTCAGGACTGAAGCTTAGGTACCGGTAACTAAAGCACGCGTCATTGTTGACAAAATGATAGTGAAGCGCAGGCTAGGTATTGGAAGTGACATGACAGGGTTTTGCAAAGCACATACCTACCAGAGCACTGGCCAGGTCCCAAACAAGTTTTATTGCTCTAGACTCTTAGGAACATGTGCCCAACCATATGCTTAGCTTTTAGAAGGTAGTGAAAATGAATGCAGTTAGCTAGAACAATCCAGCTGCTGACTGGAATGCACGATTCAATTACGGGGAACGCGTGTGTAGAACTTCGCAGCAAGAAGCGCAAGAAGTTAGCTACGGGCCTCTTTCATGCTGCTGAGCAAACTTCGAAGAATACACAGGCATCTGCAAAAACTGCTTTGGGGCCTTTGGTCTAATTTAGGTTAAAATCTCAAACACCATTAAAAGGATAACTACACACCAATCACAATGCACATGTTTTGTCCCTCACCTGGCGAGCCATCTCCAGGGGTGTGAGCACACACTCCTGCTTCCCGCCACCTTCCTCCGCCCCTGCTGCTGCCTCCTCCCCCTCCAGGTCCACCCTCCTGATGCTCCGCCTGGGCAGGACACACAACCTCTCCAGAGTCTGGAGGCAAGCCAGAGAGGAACTTAGCGGTTGGACTAAGTCAAGGCAGCTGAACCCTGCAGAGCTACTGCTGCTACTTGTAAAGTTGGTTGTGGTGTGTAGCCGTCCCACACCCTCTGCTGCTGCTGATGCTGATGCTGATTGGGGTTCTGTGTTGAGTGAGGTCCAGTGGGCCCAGGCATTAGCTTCAGCTGCTGCTGCTGGGGTGACGTGGAGAGTGGGTGAGGTCGACAGGTGATGTGCAAGATGGGAGGCTCCAGAGAGGGCTGCTGCTGCTGCTGCTGCAGGTCCTGCTGCCTGTGCTGTTCCTGAGTCTGCTGCTGCTTTGCCTGACGTGCTGAATTGTTTTAAAGAACCTGCTACTTTAGTTTTAGTTCCTTGTCCCACTCTCTCCTGTCTGTCTTCCAGTTCCTCCTGCTGCCCTTGTCCCACCCTTTGCAGAGACTGTCTCACCCCTTTCTTCTCCTCTCCACTGCAGTCCTGCTGCTCTTTCTCTTGCAGTCCGGTCATCTCCCTCCAATACCAGGTGCACAGCTCATGTAAGATGCTTGTAACTGCAGCCAACACTGGGCCCTTACTGCTACTACCACCACCCGCTGCAGCCATAACCTGCTCTCCCTGCTGCTTCCCCTGCTGCTGCTGCTGCTGGTGTGTTGCACATGCCCCATTTTGATCCGCGCTGACTTCACCCGCAGTATCACCAGCAGAAGCAGTACTAGTACGCGCAGCAGAAGCAATAGCAGTACCAGCAGCGGAAGCAGCAGCAGCAGTAGCATGCCCAGAAGCTGCAGCTGCTGCTGCAGGTTGATAAGTAGTCACATGACTGGTAAGCACTGCCTTGACCATCATGTTAGGTACAGTCAGCAGCACCTCACCCGGGCTCATCTCACAGGGCCAACGCATCACAGCAGCTGACAGATCAGCAGCAGTCACAGCAGGAGCAGGGGAATGAGACTTCCCTAGTTGCTGCTGCTGCTCACCATGCCCAGCGTTCCTCCTTTCCACTGTTGTCTGCTTCGCTTGGGTGGCTGGCTGAGCACCCTCCTGCCTATGTGGTGAATGTTCATGCTTACCCTCCCCCTGCTGCTGCTGCTGCTGCTCCTGCTGCTCCTCCTGTTCCTGCTGCCCTTCCTGCTGCTCCTTCTTCTCCTGCTGCTGTTGTCCTTTGTCCTGTTGTTGTGGTGGCTGGGGCTGCTGAACCTGTCCAACCCTTGTGGCAGGCAAGTGTGTATTCGTTTGCTTGTTGTTGCTTCGTTTGCTTCGTTTGCTTGTTGTTGCAATCACACATTCCTATTATTAGAAGAAACAACAATAAAAACCATACCTCTCATATACAAGGTGATCTGCTACACCCGGATAACACACATAACCTCCAGGTCCAACATGATAAAGCGTGTCCACATCCCGATTGAGGCGACATGCACATGCCAGCGGTAAAGAGCCTAACATATATGGCAAATTATAAATGCAGTGGTGAGAGATCCAGTGGACCCCTGCAAACCGCTCCTGCTGCTTCTCCATCCCTTGTCCTGATGCCTTCATCACTTACCTCGGTAATTACACCCTTATCCCCATTCTCCGTCTGCCGCTCCCCCTCCTGCTGTTGTCCTAAGGGAGATTCTTCTACTGCTCCCTCACCATCCACTTCCATATCATCTGCTGCTTGCACAGGCTGCTGCTGCTGGTCATGAGACCCTAAACCCCATGGTCCTAGAGCTGCTTCTGTGGCTGTTGCTGCTGCCATTGACGGCAGTGTTGGCAGAAGCGGCTGAACTGCTGCACATGCAACTGGTGCAATAGCAATAGCAGAAGCTGTAGCTGTAGCATCTCCGTTAGTATCTGACGCATTAGCTGCAGTGGCAGTAGCTGTAGCAGCAATAGCAGTAGTTGTAGCCATAGCTGGGTTACTGACAATAGCAGTAGCTGAATTAACCGAAGTCATAGCAATGGCGGTGTTAGCTGTAGTCATAGCTGTAGGGAGAGCCGCTGTAGCTGCAGCAGTAGTAGGATTGGAGGATGTTATCATGCTGTGGGGCCGAACAGGGGACATGGTAAAGGCTGCCTCGATGCAGGGCAAAGAACATTGCATCTGGTCAGGAGCAGAGTGCAGAGTGGGTTTAGCTGCTGCTGGTGCTGGTGCTGCTGGAGCTGATGCTTCAACATCATCCGTAGCACCTTCAGGAGCCGCAGCACCACCAGTAGTAGCAGGAGTAGGGTAAGGGTTAGAAGCAGCTGACCTAGGACCAGGACCATCTGCACCGGGAGCGCTCAGGGGCACAATAGCAGCATCAGCAGCAGCAGCTGCTGCTGTTCCAGCTCCAGCCACTGAGCATGGCTCGTTCTGCTGTTTCTTAGCATGCGGTGCTCCCAAGGCTCCACCCTCATGAGTCAGCCCTCCCAGCTGACCTGTTGGGTGGCAGCAGCTAGTGGTGGTGGTAGGTGATGTCCTAGGAGATAAGCTTGTACTGCTCACCAGGGCTGCATCATCATGGATCGGGGAATTGCCAAATTGCTGCTGCTGCTGCTGTGCTGGGCCCTGACGCTGCCCTTGCTGCTGCTGCTGCTGCTGTGCATTCACTAGGCCTGAAGAAAATTGCTCTGACACCCGTAGTTGGTCCACTTTGGGTTGTTGCTTCTGCTGCTGCACAGACACCTTACCATGCTGCCCTTGCTGCTGCTGTGTATCCATTCGGCATGGAATTAACTGCTCTGACACTCGAGGCTGGTCCAGTCCAGCTTGTGGCTGCTGAGGTGGCAGCGGCGTCTGTCCAGGGCTTAGCTGCTGCTGTTGCTGTTGTTGCGGTGCAGTTCCGCTACAAGAGTCATACCCTGCTGCTCCTCTGAGCTGTATCCCTGATGGCAATGTGACCCAACCCTGAGGACCTGGGAGGTATACTGGAAGCACCTGCTGGTGCAGCTGCTGGTGGTGTTGGGTTGCAGTGGTGCCAGCTGCAGGGGGTAAGGAAGGTGCCCCGAGGGGCAGCAGAGAGCAATAGGAAATCATAGGACGGCCCTGTACCATCACCACGGGCTGCTGCTCTTGCATTGGTAACTGTGGCATCATGCATTGCTGCTGCTGCTGCTGCTGCTGGTACTGCCACGGATAAGGTGGTAGAGTAGCTGATGGTACCCCTGCTGAGTGATGAAGGTTTAGCAGCGGTGTTGGACGCGCATACTGCTGCTGCTGCTGTTGGAGAGGCCTAGTGCAAGGAAAGTGAGGGCCCGCCTGAGGGCCAGCCAAGGAACAATCCGAGGGCCTCTTTCCACAAACCCCTCCTCCTACCCCTGCCCTGACTGCCCCTGCTGCTGCTCTACAGGGCATCACATAACCTGGTATGGCCCCTGGGCCCCCTACCAAACCATAGCCACTATACATGGTTCCCTCTGCCACTGAAGTTGTTCCATAGCTCCCTCCACACCACACCCTTGTTCCACTGCCATAGCCCTGTACTTGCTGTAGCAGGCCGTGCTGCTTCGTGCTGCTGCTGCTGCTGCCAATCCTAGTCAGATATGTCCCTCTACCCCTTGCCTGCAGCATTTGCTGCTCTTCTTGCTGCTGCTGTTGCCTCCGCCTTTCCTCTTCCTGCTGCTGCTGCTGCCGCCTCAACTCCTCTTGCTGCTGCTGCTGCCTCTGGCGCTGCTCTTCCTCCTCTCTTTCCCTCTCCTTCTCCCTCTGCAGTAGTTGCAGCCGCTGTTGTTCCAGCTCTTCCTCCCGCTGCCTCTGCTGCCTCTCTTCCTCATCTTGCTTCTCCTGCTTCTCCCGTCTGCACCTCACTATCTCCTCCAGCGCCTCCTCCTGCTGCTCAGCACTGGCTCTCATCAGCAGCTCCAGTTGATGAATCAACACATCTGCCAACCAATGCTGGAGCAGCCCCCGAGCATCCGCCGCTAATCCTAAATGATCCGGCAATTGATTACGTTTAGCTGCAACCACAGCAGGTTTGGCAGCAGAATTGATAGGCTCTGATCCTCCTCCACCCTCCCTACCACCAGCAGCAGAAGCATAAGGACCAGCACTATCACTGCGGACAGCGCCACCACTAGCAGCAGCATGGGTTGGGCATATGAGCTGCCCGTGAGAGCCCCGCCCTTCCTGCTGCTGCTGCTGCCCACCCACCGACCCTCCCATGCCATACTTCCCAGCCAGCAGCAGCAGTGCTTCCACCTGGGGTTTCGTCATGGTCCCACAGGAGCATGTGACCAGGTATCCAGCTGCTAGTGCATCAGCTAGTGGCCTCAGCTGGTTATCATACATAGCAAAGGTGTGCCACCATAGCTGCTGCAGAAGAGGGTCTGAGGGGGGAGGGGAACCGGAACTGTTTCCACCAGAACCGAGCTGCTGCTGCTGCTCCTCTTCCACCTCTTCCTCTATCCTCTCCTCCCTTCCCTCCCTCACCTCCTCAATCTCCTGCTGCTGCTGGCAATGGTGGCCTGTTTTGGCCCTCACTTTACATCCAGCACGGCAGCATTGCTGCTCTGTTCCCTCCTCCTCCTCCTCTAGCTGCTGGTTGCCATGATCTCGCTGGCCCTGCTGCTGCTGCCCCCCCTCCTGCTGCTTACAACCCCCCTGCTGCTGCTGCCACTTCCCCTTTTGCTGCTCTTCCTGCTGTAGCTGCTGGTCCCACTCCTCCTCCTCGTCCCCCTGCTGTGGCTGTAGCAGCATCCTGTGCTTTTCATTCTGCTCGTGTACACCCCCTGCCTCCTCCAAGCAGAACCTCACCCGCTTACGGCACCTGCCTTGCCCCTCCTGCTGCCCCTTCTCCTGCCGGTTACACTTCTCCTTGCTCCCCACCCCCCCTGCTGCCACCATACCCCCAGCATCTCCCTTCATCACCCCTCCATGGGCTCCCTCCCGTCTGTTGCTCCCTCCGTCATCCTCCACCCTCCTCTTCCTGCTGCTACTCCGTGAAGCATCCACGATGCAAACAGCACCATGATCACCCTCCTTAGGCCCTTCCCCCAGAGCGCAGCCAGCCCCACTGCTGTTGCTATTGCTGCATTTCTTTTTTGCCCTGGTCCCCATACAGCTGCTGTAGTCATCTGCACCCGCTCCAACGCCCCTATCCTTGTGCCTCCCTTCACCCTCTGTACCTTGTGTAACTAGTTCCCCCTCCAGCTCCTCCCCAGTAACCCCGTTGGGCTGTTTGCTCATGGACCTCGTCACTCGGCCCCTCCTCTCTGGCTTCGGCCCCTTGCTGGCAGCAGCAGCAATTCCCTCACCACCAACACCCGCTGCTGCTGCTGCTGGTATTGATACTCCCTCTGCCTTCAGCCCCTGATCCTTTTTACCGCCCGTAACTGCCTCCCCTTCCGCGTCCCCTCCAACCGTTGTATTCCCTAATCCCCTTCCTGTTGTAACACCAGGCAGCATCACAACCCCACCCAATAACTCTCCAGCCCCTTTACCTCCCACACCACTACCACCACCAGCAGCAGCAGCAGCAGCTTCCAGCAGCACACCTGCTGCCCCACTACTGAGCTGAGTCCCTAAACCCCGAGCACGCTGTTGCACCTGTGTCACTTGTAACTCCAGGGCCCTCCTCCTCGTCACAGCACCAGCCTTGGTCGTACCACTGCTGCTGCCGCTGCTGCTGTTTCCAACATCCGCCTGCCTTCCCTCCCCTGATGCTTCCTTCACACCGAACCTCTTCAAGCAGTTCAGCTCTGCTTTACTTAACGCTCGGCCATCTGTCACAGGCTCTCTATGGCAGCCTCTGACCGTAGGATCTGCTGCTGCTGCTTGGGGTTCTTCTGCGACAGCTCTCGTTGCTGCTGATCCTGCTCCTGCTGCTGCTTCCAGTCTCACATCGTTTGCCACCGCCTCTTTCGCCCTAGACGTTCCCTTTCTTCCCGCTGCTCCTGCTTCTGCTGCTGGATCTGATAGGCCACGCCGCCTTTTACTTGTCACCTGCTCAGTACCTGCTGATGTTCCTGCTGCAGTTGTTGGCAAGTCAGCAAGAGCAGAGAAGTCTCCGGCAATTACAGTCTGCCCTCCTGCTGCTGCTGCTGCTGCCCTGCGTCTCGTGGTCAATCCCAAGGACACTTCCCCTTTTCTCTCTTTGTCACGGCCTCCACAGACCTCTACAGGCCCTGTTTTTCTTCCTGCTGTTGCTGCCAGTGCACCTTTGCCTCCTGTGATCTGCTGTTCCACTGCCTCACTAATTGCCCCTGAAACTACACCCTCCTCCTTCACCAATTCCCCTGCCCCTGCTGATGCCCCTGCTGCTGCTGCTGCTGCTGTTGCTTCTGCTGGTGCTGTCGCAGCTCCTGCTCCTCCTCCTGCTGCTACCTGTGCTGCTTGTAATCTAGTCATATGCACCATCCCACCCTCTCCTACCCCTGCCCCAACAGCAGCAGCAGCACCACCACTGCTATTGAATGTTGCTACATGCCCCCCTGCTGATGCGGCTGCTGCAGGAGTCTTGGGAGGACCCCCTGCTGCTGCTTCCCCAGCTCTCCTTGCCCTGTGCTCTGCTGCTTTCCTCAGTGCTGGTATGAGTACATCAGCAGCTGCTCCTGGGGCGAAGTGATGATGGAGGCTGGGCTCCTGTGAGAGAGAGTGGGTGGGCAGAGGGAGAAATGGGGTTGGTTTGAAATCAGACCATGGAGAAAGAGCACAGCATCAAAAAGAATCTGGAGAGAGGGCTGTCCAACTTTAAAGTGCCAAAGCATCAGAGTGACAGTGACAGGAGACATGTGACAAGTAGAAGATATATGTAGTGCTTGTGCCTGTGCAAGAGACTCAAGACCTCGTTTTTAAAACAAGAGTGCTGCTCGAGGACATAACTGTGTCTGCTGGTCCCAATGTGCTTTTGCATAGAGTAGTGTCTAAGTTCAGACACATACCTAGCTGCAGCTCCCTCTCCCTGCAATCCCCCCCCTCCCTGAGCTCCCACTCCGCACCCTAAACCCTGCAGCTCTTCCCTGCCGCCCTCCCTTCGTCTGCCGCCCTCCCCCACCCCCCACCCTGGGTGCTCCCATGCCCCACCCTAACCCTGCAGCTCTCCCCTCCCTCGCCCGCTGTGCCCCCTTCCCCCTCCCACCTGGTCCATGTTCTGCTCCTCCTCCACCTCGTCCCTTGCAGCGTAGTTGACTCCTGCTAGCTCTGCCCGGGTCTGAGGGGTGCTGCAGTCAGTGTAGGGGGGCCTGGGGGAGAACAACCAGGCAATACCACAGCAGCAGCAGCAGCAACAGTAGCAGCGGGGGTAAAGCAAGGACCTTCAGACAATGTAAATGAAAGGCCCATGGGCATTCTGCAGACAACTTGCTTGCTCCAATACATTGGCAATTCCCAGATCACTCTCTCTTCCCCTTTCAATAATGCCTCTGGCATAACACGCTTTTACTTTCCTCCTCCCCGCCCTCTGTCCCCCACCATTTCTCCTTTCATCCCCTGGACCCTTCCTTTTGCCTGCCCTCTCCCTCTCATGTCCCCAGCCCTTTCCCCTGCCTTGGGCCCATAATAGCCTCATCACCTCCCCGTCCCTTCTCCACTTTGTTCCTGGGCTTATTCCCCAAAAGTGCCTTTGTAGTCTCTCATAACCTTCCTTTCTTCCCTTCGGCCCCATCCCTACAGTTCATGTTACACTTCCCCACCAGCCCCACCACCCCTCTCTCATTCCGCTTCCTACCCGTCTCCCCCATCTTCTCTAACATAGACTGCTGAGACGTCCACTCCCCTCCTCCCACCCTCCTCTGCTCCCGTGTGTTCTATCCCCCTCCTCCCCTCCCATTCTGCTCTTACCCCTCCTCACCTCACCCACCTTAGCTGCTGATAAGTCTTTGCCCCCCTGCCCGCCTGGCCCGCTCCTCCCCTCTCACCCTCCTCTCCACCCCTTCTGCGCTGTAGCTGTTGACATGCCAATCCCCTCTGGCTCAGTCCCTATCCCCCCCCCCCTCTTCCTTGTCCCCCTCCCCTCCTCCTCCTATCTTCCTCCTCCCCCGTCCTCCTCCTCCACCTCCTTCCCCACCCCCTTCCTCTTCCTCCCTCTCCTCTTCCTCCACCTCCTCCCCTCTCCCTCCTCCACCTCTCATCTCCCTCCTCCTCCCCCCTCCTCCCCCCCTCCCTCACCTCCTCCCCCACCTACCCGGCCCCCTCCTCCCCCCCCCCCCACCTCAGCTGTTGACATGTCCACGCCCCCTCATGTATCTCCTCTGCTTGTTTCCAGCCAATGATCCTCCACCTGCTGCAGCTGCTGCACTGCACCCAATGATCACGATGATGCTGATCAGCATGACACTTCAAACGACCCAGCAACAGGTAGAACTCACTCTTCCCCATGAACTCTGAAAAGTACATACACACAACAAAAGCAGGAGCACCACAGAGTTAGAAGAAGCAACACCAAGAGCAAACACTTTACTTCTCTGACAGTTTGTGTAGGTGTGCATACGGCATCTGCTCTGTAGATCTGACAATCACCAAGAAGCCTGATGAGGCACCCCAGTCACTTTAGAAAAGGATGACAATTGGTAAGTGAGCAACAATTGACCTAGCTGAAACAGTAGCAGCTACAGCTGGCAGTATAACGTTTGCCATTGTTGGCGAGACATGATCACATCTGCTTTGCAATTCGCATATAGGGTATAAACGGCAGCCAGGGTAGCGGGGTTGGATTTATGAACATACAACATGCTCTTATTGCTTGGAGCCTCCCCACAAAAGCAGGAGGAGATTCCTTGAATATACTGATTACTAACCTCTGTCAATAGGTATGTTTGGCTCCCCCAGTGGTGCAAAGCCATCATAGAACCTCTCATACAGCTCCTGGCAGTTGTGCTTGGCAATCATGAACACCACCACACCAAACCCTATGGGACTCTTGTCATAGTCCTTGAACTGAAGCAGCAGACAGGAGGAACACAAACAAAAAAGAGCATTGGGAGGAGGTATCTGTATTAGTACGGAACTGAGGGTGTTGACATTGGTTTACGGAGACAGAACTGAAAGCACGGCCCTCTGCAGGGCACCCCAACATGGTTTTGAATATTCATTCATGTGGAACTTTCTACATCATCTCTCGCCCCGTTTGATCCACCCTCTCAGCCGTAGAACGTTTCCAGTCCCTGAAGCAACCTCCTAACCAGTGAGACCATTTCAAGCCCCAAGGCCCTTTACTAGGCCTCTCTTGTAGATGTCTCTGCCTCTCATGCCACCCTTTCAAACCAGCGGCCAACCTCTACTATTACTGACACCGTATGCATGCACCATGTTACATTAGAAGCATGCACAAACCATATAGTGAGGTGTAGAAGGTGCACTAAGTAAGCTATTGATAAGCATGTGGAGCGGTATGTGGTACCTTTCAGTGGCTGGGAGGCTGGTGGTTCACCAGTACCTAGGTGGTGGGAGCCACCCTCCAGCCCCTACTAGGGTGTTGCTTGATCCTGCTGCCTCCCCACCACCCATGTGTGATGGAAGTGGAGCAGGTTTTGGGTTTTAGTGGTGGTGTTTGTTTCCCCTTGGTGTGCACGCCGTTGCATCTAGCCTCAGCTTGTGTGTGGCAAATCCACCATCGGTTGTGTGGCTTCGTGATTGTGATCAGGAGCCTTGTCTTAATGAAATAGGTTTGTTTGGCCATTGGCATAGCTGGTCTTGCGTTTTGATTGATTGATCGACAAACCCTTCAGGGCTTACATGGCACAAACACACCATCTGATAAACAATTCTTACCTATTTTGGAACATGTTGTGCCTGACAGAGACCCAAAGCCCTTGCCCAATTACAAGCCCTTACATACAGCGGGGGAACAATCCACAATGAGATGGCCATATACATACAAAGGACTGTAAACCCAAAACTAGGTCAGTGCCTAGCCTTTCAAACTTGTTTCTGGTTTTTAGTTCCCGGTCTGGCTAGCCCTGAACCCTACCTGAGCACATGCCCTCCTGAGCAGCACCCTGGGGTAAGGTCTCAGGCGCTGGTAGTAAGCTGTGTCTGTTGAGTTCCTGCATACCAGCAGCACTGCTGGCACGCTGTCATTCTCAACCTCATCTATGGCACGGTTCACAAACCGCCACTGGACCTGAAGCAGCACGGAAACACCAGCAGCAGCAGCAGCAGCTGACAGCTTGGGGATAAAAAGAGTGGGTGAATGGGGATGACCTAGGCTCAATAAGCAGAGCAAGTGAACCCATTCCAACCGAAGGTGTGTCTCATTGTTGATGTTGTCTGGTCTTGGTCACAGAGGTCAATCCGCAGGCTGCCTAGACTCGCAACCAGTAGCAGAAGAATGTTCAATTAAGTCTATGATTCACGCCCAAGTGGTACATGCATTCAGCAGATTTGCGGAGTGAGCTCCCTGTATAAGGGTTGTACCTGTGACCTAGATAGGAATGGTCGTTTGTCCCAATCAGCGCATGGCCCTGGGCCCCTCCCCTCCTCACGCTGCATGATTTCACCTGCACGCCCCTCCCCTCCCTCTTCTCTCCCCCTTTTCACCCCCTACCTGTGACCTGTAGTCAGGGTTTAGTATGATGTGATACCCTGACCAGCTGTTACTGAGCTTCAGTCCATTGTCTATCTTATCATACAGCAGCTCAGCAGGGATGTTAGGGGCTACCTTGCTGTTGGTGCATGGGTCACAGAGCTGGGAGATGTAGGGGGTCACCTCACTGGGACGCTGCAGCAGCACGTGACACACAAGTGAAAGCTTTGAAAACGATTCTGGGGTTATTGAAATGTGACTTGTACAGCTGCTGGGTGAGAGGGGTGGTGTCTTCGGGATGCTGCAGCAGCAAGACCCTTGGCTTGCAACATGAGGCGTAAAATGATATTATTATTTTTTTTGTGCCGTATGGTCGAATTTGAATAGCAGCAGAGCTAGTCAAGGGAGTCAAGTTGTTGCTGTCGTTGCTTGCATATGGGATAAAAACCAACCACTTGCAAACACTTGGAGCGCTACATATTCACATATGCTTGCTTTGACACGCTGTCAGCGTATTCTGGTTGCTACATACACTTTGTAACACCTGCTGTACATGACAACAGATTCCCCACTCCCATGTCCTCTTAGCAGCCCGAGGTCAGCACTTTATATC